>ML819317.1:103079-115427 GCA_009831015.1 Picea engelmannii
TAAAATGTTTAAGCTACATTGTAAAAACTATGCAACGAGATAACATCAAGAAGACAATTGACACTCCAAGCTATCAAAACCCTTAGCCACCTTGTCTATCTACATATAGAGGAGAGTTTCATCACTAATGTTAGTAAGAGAAAACTTAGAGGGACAACCTCAACTTAGCGACGTAACAGTTCCCTGAATCATGGAGAGTTGTTCGCTTTTTAAAAAACCATGTTTGAGTAAAAAGTCAAGTTAGAAGTTGGAGAAGCATGCACCATGGAAGTGGGGAGTGATAGTTTTACAAGTAAAGCAGTGAACACTGGAAACATGAAAATCCTAAACCGTTTTCTTGTTTTTAGTATAATAAGTAAAAGTTTGATGCGAAACCTTGAAGACTACATGAAGATAGATAGTGTTAGAGGGGACAGAGGAGATGATGCCATGTGCACGTGATGAGCAGTGCATGAACATTGATATAATTTTATTAATATATATATATATATAGGTTTGTGTGATATCATTGCTTCCCTACCATTGCCACAATAATCATTAGTAGCCATATCAATCACTTCTTTGAACATAGCACGTCAACCTCCTCTTGCACACACACTAAAATTTCATGACATTGTGGATTATCACGCTTTTCTATTAAGCCATATATTGGATAATATTTTGGGGGCACTATAGTCAAACCCCATCAAAGGGCAACAATGTTGCAGTTTTAACAACTATGCTAAAGTATGTACCTCCCCACATAGTAACGATGGCATTTCCTTGAGCTACATATACTCTCCAACATATGCAATTTTTAAAACTCCATGCATGAAACAAAACTTGTCAATATATCCATTAGGGTTCGATTACTTTCATCCAAAAATATGACTTCAGTCACTACACGAAGTCATGTTCGTACGTCTTCAGTAGCTCAGAGGTTTTCTATACCTCATGTTTCAAACACCAATTACACCTTTACAAGCATGGTCACACCAACTACAAATATTTTAAATTGATCAATTCATGAGACAAAGAACAAGAAAATACAAGCTTTACCTAGCTAGTCAGGTTCAAGCTCCAACTTTGAGAAATTTGGACGTAATGACATTTTGATTGTGAATGGTTCGTACTTTGTTTCTCAGTGATATAATGTGAAGGAAGAGCAACAAAATCATGCTAGCAAATGAAAGAAATGTTTTTCTAGTCTAAGTGAGATCCAACCTTTTGCGGACACCAATAGAGGAACGTGTCTTGACAAGGAAACTGAGATTCTACAGTAAGAGTACCACATAGAGCAATGTGATTTTCCTAGCGTTGCAACACGTCCTCCACAAAAATAGTGGAATTGGCCCCAGTGTTGGTCATGGCATTGCCAAAATGGAAGCATCTCCACGTAATGACGCTTCCACGACAGTTGAAGATGAAGTTCCAACCGAAGCATTGTAAAGAGAGGAACCCATTGAAGCATTAAGAGAATTTGAACCATCAAATGACCAACCAACAACTGGCACAACATACATGTGGGATGTTTGTGGTGATTATAATACATCTTAGAAGAATATGCAAACCCCACTAACTCTACATGAGATATTCAATTCATTAGCACATTTTTTCTCTAGCAATTGCATCTCTAACGATTGTTTCACTAGTATAAAGTTGTAGTATCTCTCTATCCAATTGTGCATCCTCTCAATGTGCTTGAGATAAAGGACAAAGTGGAAAAAAAGTGACCAATGCTAAGATGATCACCATTAAGGAGCCCTAAACATGTTAAGCAAGACTCGAGGTATCCTACAACCATTAAGGAGAGACAATCAAGACTTCAGGTCTCCTACAACCATTATCTATACTAGGTCAACGTTGGGAATAAGTTTCAATGGATTTTATTACAGTTTTACCCAAATCTGAAGGAAAGACTGTCATCATGGTAGTAGTGGATCGACTGACAAAGTATGCCCATTTTTGCTCTCTTTCTCATCCTTTTAAAGCAAGTACAATAGCCACAACATTCATGGAAACAATTCAAAAGCTATATGGAGTCCCCAAGATTATTGTAAGTGACAGAGATCCAATTTTCATTGGAAAATTTTGGAATGAAATATTTGCTTGTTTGGGTACTCAATTGGCTCAGAGCTCATCTTACCATCCTCAATCCGATGGGCAAACTAAGATTGTGAATAAATGTCTAGAAGTATATCTTCGTTGATTTGCATATGATAAACAAACACACCGGGTCAAGTAGTTGGCCTTGGCGGAATGGTGATACAACACATCCTTCCATACTTCATCAAAAATGTCCCCATTTCTGTCACTTTATGGATATCATCCTCCATCCATCACATCACTCTTGAAATGGACTACAAAGGTTCAAGCAATGGAGGACCACATAGGGCACCAACAAGAGGTTCTCAAACTATTGAAGGAAAACTTGGTTATGGCACAAAATAGGATGAAGTAACAAGCCGATGAACATCACAGTGAAAGAGAATTTGAAGCGGGTGGTTGAGTATTTATGAGGCTACAACCGTATAAACAAATTTCCCTCAAGCAATAAAAGAAAGACAATAAATTAGCACCTAAATATTATGGCCCCTATAAGGTTTTGCTAAGGATTTGAAGTATGGCTTACAAATTGGAGTTTCATCCATCTCATGTCAGTCTTCCATGTTTAATGTAAAGAAACCTTAAAATTTATAAATGTTGATTTAAAGAAACAGTAAGTGTTATTTATATTCCAATCTTGAATCCAATGTTGATTTTAATAAATGAATTTTTCAAGTAGGACATGATAGTGGGATTTGACAAAAGGAAAGTATTCATAATAAACGAGAAAAAAGTGGTTTTATAAGAGAGAAGGAACTCCTTGAGCTTGATGTTGAAACAAGATGATTTTAAGCCAATGGTGGTACAAGTAAAATGGTCTCAAGATTATTTGTGGCACAAAGAGGCATGGTTGTAACTTAAATGATTTGAATTGCCAAATCCAATCTGTTATCACCTTATGAATCCAATAACTTGTAACTTTATTTGAGCTTCAATTAGAAGTCTGACTCTTTTTTTTTATGACTCTTTCACTTTCCTTTAGAATTTTCCTATACTTCTTTTTCTTTGACTTTAATTCATTCATTCCTAGAATTCCATTCACTTGTCTTTAAAAACAATGGTCGAATTAAAACACTTACCTCTATGCCTGCCATGGTACGAGCGAAACCTTCTGAATCAAATATCACTTTTTTCACCTTGAAATTGCGCTGCGACAACGTCGGCAAATCAACCATTGCAAACGCAGAAGGCCCCTGTATCCCCAAACTCAAATTCTGCGCGAAACCTGCATCGACGCCGGGGGCTGAAAGGGAGTCCAATGAACCATCAAATCGCCCCAGTGAATTGCCCCACCCTATATCTGGTTCATCTGGTCCTTGTTTTTCATCAACACCCGGGCCATCCAACTCACAACTCCATAGCTCAGCAAGCTCTGCTGCAGAGGGGCATCCAGTCTAATAATTAATAGACGTCCTCTTATGCTGCGGTGACTTGGAATGGCTTTGCCTATCACAATTATGGCAGAAGGACAATTTGTGGTTTTTACAACTGAATGCCGCAGGCTGGACGCCGCATCCATCACAGAGAAGGGTCCGAAGATGCCGTTTCGAGAGGGCATTGGCGCCATGAACGTCTCTGTCGCACGACAAACACACAGACACAGCTTCGGTTCTACAATACACTGTTGAGCTCATTTTGCAGCATAATTGACACATTGTCGCCATTTTCCCCTCGACACCTCAAATTTCGCCAACGTCCATTTTCCGAGACTCCCAAGGGTCTGCTCGGAGATATGATATCAGTTAAAAAGAGCCGTTCCGGCGACACCAGTAAAAACGAAGCCAAAAATGTGCGAGTTTCCGTCGAATTTGAGCCGGAAAACGTCTACTCCCCCGCACCCTTGCCTCTCCGAGACCGATTCGGCAGCATAAATTGGCGAATTTATAAATATCGAAGTATTTTTGAGATTTCATGAAGGATTAGGATAAAGAAAGCATGGATTCTTCATCAGGTTGACAGTGCCATTTTTTTTCTCTTTCCTCTAAAAGTGCACCCAGTGCGGCGGTGCTTTGTGAAATGCGCGTCTTTTTATGTTTACTTTATGTGCAAATAAGTATGATTCCAAGTCAGGTTTCAGCGAATTTTCAGCCTCCACCTGTCGATTCCGAGGGTACACATTTCAATGATATGACGTTAATGCTTACGTGTCAGCAAAGCCAGCGTCGACTGGCTTTATGTTATGTGTCGTTGGGAGAGAATGGGTGAGCTGTGGGTGAAGGCTGAAGCACGTGCAGCTGATTTTGTGTTGGGTGAGTTATTTCCAACAATTTAGTGGGTAATAATGGGTGGTAATGTGTTTAGAGTTTCGAGACTTTGTCTTCACCACCAAAAGGTAGAACCTTTAGATTAAGTTGTGGGGTTAAAGTCATTGTTGGAGCCTAGAGGGTGGTATTTTTAGGATGTTTGTTTAAAGTTGGTATTAATATTTTAAATTTTAAGTTGAAGGATATGTATTCGTTCAACTTTTTTATGATGAAATATATTCCTTTAATCCTTTTTCATGATGTAATATATTCCTTTAATCTTTTTCATGATGTAATATTGAAAAATTAGTTGTATTTCAGACACACACTTTAAAATAATTGTTTTAAATAAAATATTCTCTTTTCAATTATTTAAAATGTTAAAATTTAATGAATAATTACATAAATAAGTTGAAATTTTTATATAAAGTAACAATAAACATACTTTGTAATTTGAAATATAAATTCTTTATAGGTTATATATACATTAATAATAATAATAATTCATAACCATTAAATTATGGTTTCTTTGGAGGAATTTCAAAGTGTTAAAAATCACAATATAAAACTTGAGAATGTAATCTTGTATCCATATAAGCTTGAGGATGTAATCTATGTATCCATATGATGCATGAGCAATGCATCTTACATTCATATTTTGAGCATACCCCAATCTTTCTTAACCACGAGAGTCGTGTTCATTTTAGATTTCATTAGAAAAGAACAAATTGTAGTAGATCTTGAGGCCTTTGTTGAAGGGTGATAATTCTATCAACATACTATAAAAGTAATGAAGAGACCATGCTTAGATTATAGGCCTCTAGGAACATGGCAATCTAGCATGAGTGCATCCATTGCTTATTATTTAAGCTAAGATGTTTATAATTTGGAGCTTCCCAAGATCCATAGAAATGAAAAACTAAATGAAATTTCTCATAAAGACCACCAAGTATGTTATTTTTTATTGAGGATATTGATTGTTCACTTTATCTCTCAAACCATGCAAAAATGCATGAAAGAGTAGGATGTTAGAGCATAATCTCTAATGCATAAGTTTGATGATAATAAAAAGTATGTTACCTTCTCCCTAGCTTTCTTAAGAATCCCACCTAGTTTCAAAAATATTGTTCCAAGCATTAATGCTACAAAGGGTATGTCTCATTAATCTTGGGATTGGAATGAGGCAAGGGAAAGAGAGCTATAGGGAATTCTCAAAATATTTTCAAAGTATTGTCACACTGATGTCAATGTTGCTAGAAACAAGAAGAATATAACAAAGGAAATGACACTATGACAAGTGTTGGAGGTAAAGATTAAAAAAAAAAAAAATGGCATTATGGTGAGTGTGGGATTAAAAATCATGAAGTATCTAAACTAATTGTGACGCCAATTCCTATATTGACAAGAATTGACAACGCTCATAACACGTGAACTCATGTGGAGATTCACAAAGACAAGGTGTCTAGCTTCTTTAGCAAGCTTTCATTAAGTGGTCCACATCAAATAATGCATATGCTGATGTAATACCCCAACTCTAAGTCCCCATACTAAATAATGTATTTTGTTTTATTTGATGAAAGGCTAGAGCGCCCAAACAATTGAAAGAGGTCGGAGTGCCTATGAAATGTAATGCTTTGATCTACAATAATAATAAAATACATCGTTCACTATTAGACGGACAAGGACAAGAGTTATAGGGGGCTATGATTCCACAAGAAAGGAGGATTAAAGGGATAAGTCATTTTATTATATTTTTATTTACCCATAAGTGTTTTAATGGAGAGAGATGGTTGCATGACCTTCTTGGAGGAAGGCCATGTGGTTCTTGATTTCTCATGTATATATATACCCATATTGTGCCTAGGTTGGGGGTTCTTCTCCATTCACTCTTTCACACTTACATTCGTTGTTGCTCATTTATCATTCCTCATTCATTCTTGTTCTTAGATTGGGACATGGGGGCGAATTGTTGAGGATGAAGTCATTGTTTGTTGGTTTTAGTAATTGTTGGTGTATTCCAGCCATGAATTAATGCTTGCATGCTTGAGATGCATTGGCAAGTGTTAAGTTTTGTTCACAGTTGTGAATCATGAGAGTCTCGGCATAGAGATTCTTGGTTAGATGCACTAGAGATCGGGAAGGAGGTGGATATCCTGAGGGACTGCATGGTAGAGAAGGGGGTCTATTCTCTTGGGTTGTGCATGCTGGAAAGAAGAGAGTTGGTGTAATTCAGATTGTTTTGTGTTTAGAAACCTGTGAGAGCTTGAGTGTTGATTGGTTTGGGAAGCTGAGTGACACCCTGGAACTGTCCTTGTGGATTCATGGCCCTGGCTCGGGGGTGACCTGCTATTGAGACTTGAAACAATAGCGTCTATGGTTGGGTGGAATGTCCTTGGTCTGCAGCCAGTTGGTGATTGATTTAATATATATAAGTGCTCTCTCTGTGTCATGGTTTTCTCTGTTTCATATTTCTTTCTGTTGTGTAATATTATTATCTCTGAGATATTATATGTTTATACTAATCTTGTTTGTTGGTTATTTTCATGCATGACATGTAATGTTCCCAAGGCCGAGCCCTGTTGTAAATCATGTCTATGAAGTATAGAGCTTGCATTATGAATTGTAATTATGTTTTATAGGCTGGTGAGCCAAGTTTATATAAGTTGGTGAGCTTATGTGTTATTAGGCCGGAGAGCCTAAGTGTTAAAGTCGGGAGCCTGCTTTTGTATATGTAATCATGCAGAACATTAATAAAAAAATATAAACATCGTTGCGTGCAGACCGACTACGATGAATGAGTGATGGGGAACTAAGCTTCCACAGATTGGGTAAGGGATTGGGGGGATGGAAGGTTGGAAAGAGAGGCTAAGACTTGAGCCTAGGGGCTTAGGTCATTGGGAATAATATTTTAATATTATTCCAAAAGCCATGTGAAATATATGTTGTGTCCTAAGTTCCTGGAGAGGAACGCATGTTGATGGAGTGCATGCAGCTTCATGGGTGACATGTGTCGAGCCAGGCACATGCAGTTAAAAAAAAACTGCAGAAGTCAGTTGTGGAGGGGGGGCCCTCCTGATTCCATCATCCTTTGCGTCTGATTTTGGATACCCTCACGTAGCTCTGAGAACCAGAAAACTGAGACGTCTTCCTGAAGACCAAAACATCATCCGTCTGATTCCGTTATTGGTCTGCGTCTTCCCTTGACATGCTTATGCGCCGTTGAGAGAACTGGTCAGGAGGGGAAAGTCAACTTGTGAGTTCCAGAACCCAGTCTATCCGCCATTGCAGAGCTGAATCCGTACCCGATTTGTTTGTAGGTTGTTGTTTTTTGTTTTCCTGAGTGGGGTTGTGTTGTGGTTATCCTCACCGTGCGGGAATTGAGTCGGAAGGGGCTGAAGAACCGGGTTTTAAGGCCCTTAGTTGAAGAGGCAGTCTATCAGGCCTGTGAGAAGCTATTTCCAAGTGAAGGAGTCTGTTGGGAAGTGGTATTCTTCCAGAGAGAGTCCAGCACCAGCTACGGAGCTCTAAGACTTCTTGATCCGACCTGTTGTTGAGACCCAGAGAGGGAGGTGAAGCACTGATGGAATGTGCTTGTGAAGGTGTATACTCCCGGGCGGAACAGGCATGTGGGGAATGAGAGTCTGTGAGTAGTGGGCGTAAGAAGGCATCCTGGGAAGAATCCTTTCGGTTATTTTGTGCAGTTTTCCCTGTAACCTCATCCTAGACTAGGATTCCTTGCCTTGGGTGGAGCTTAGTCCCAGCTCGGGGGTGACCCACTACTGAGCATGATGAGTAGCGTGGTCTAAGGCTGAGAGGTTCATGGAAGGCCTGCACATGGTTGGTGGAAGTACCACGGTTTCAAAGATAAGTATCATCTTATGCTTAATATTATGTTTTGCATGCCTGTGATGCTTATATGTATCATGTATTCTATTGTGCATATGAATTATTGTTAATGACAGGGATTATTTATGTTAGCAGAAATCTTGTGCTTACTCTGAGTTAAATGTGTTTAATATGACTTAAATGCATGTTATTAATTAAGTATGAGAATGATGTTGTTCTGCACAGTAGCATTTGCCCGGCCAGTGGGATGATGGTCGGGGGGCGTTACATGACATGTTAACATTTTAGTTTTACAATTAACAAGAATCTTGATGAATACATATGTATATTCTATGCGTCTTCATTTAATTAATTGATACAAGAAATTCAAAATAGCCCAAGAGTGTGAATTTAGAGACACTCGGGCAATGGGTATGTTTTTGAGTAGAGCATGGAGCAAATCATAATTAAAAGAAAATATTTTTTTTTAGGTTTGTTTCTCTGGGTGTGTCACGGATTGATATCAGAGCCCTAGGTTTACAACATCGGGCCTTGAAGGGGCCTGTTACAAAAATTCTGGTGGTATTTCTTGAATCAATTATTGGCTATCGAATAATCTCGAGTGTAAAAGTGTCGAGATCACCGTGGAAATAGTGATCGGGCGATCCATCGTGGCCCTAGCTTCTCATCTAGCCTTCCCTTCGCGATGTGAGCCTCTGAAGCGATGGTGTGCCTAGCGAGGAAACCAACGAACAACCATCGTCGATCAATCTTCTAAGTGAATTATCCACCGTCAAATTGTGGACTGCGTAAATCTTTATTCCACATGCATGCAGAGAAAGGAGAATGAACAGTGTAAAAATAAAGGCCAAACCTTTGTGACATTTGCATGAAGCACGAAGAGTCACAGAACCTGACAAAGTTGCGCCACGTCTAAATCCCAGTTCTTATGTTCAATCGATGCCCCATCATCCTTTATACCTTGCCAGTTTTCAACCTGTGATACGCCCCCCCCATTTCCACGTGTAGTAGACGGATGTGCCAGGTGAGTTTGTGGGCCCTTGTTAGGCCTAAGCCTTTGGTTGATCTCCCTTAATTGAAAACCGTTGAATATGAGGATGGATGGATATCCACCATTGGTCGGAGGATACTGCCATCGGGATGTCTGAGTCCAAGATTGGTATCGGAGTCCGACGATGAGGGAATGGGATAGTCATTGATCCATCAGAGAGTGGCTTCGAAGAGATATGGGCCATTAGATCCATTACGGTGAGTGTCATCGGACTTTGAGGGTCAAAGTGACCTTGGATGCCCGAAGTGGAGGCACTCCAATGGGAGGGACTCTGAGAGAAAAGGAGGACCTTCGATCTATTAGGAAATATTCCCATGATCTGACTCGTAGGTCTAGTGTGATTCGAGTAGGAGGAGAGAGAACGGTGATGTCTTAGTGACATCATGTGACAACTCGGCGGTCAAGGTAACGAGGACATCAGCATGGGAATCAACGTACTCGGAGGATGATACATGTCGACAGTTGGTTGTTCGGCGGGACAAGAGTGGTCCTAGTTGGGCGTGGAGGCCCTTAGGCCTCCGCTTTAAATCTTAACCCTCGGATCTATAGAATGATAGATCTCGACCGTTCATCAGAGGGGTGTTGATCAGAGTGAGTTGTAGTCTTGGACGGGGATGCACTCCGACAGGAGGAACTCCGATGAACGATCTATGTCGTTGATCGGTGAGTGGGTGTGACATAATGACAGTCGTCGATCTATCATGAATCCCACAAGGCTGTGTAGGAAGAGTTAAAGGAATGGACCTTGACTTTCAAGCAATTGCAAATTTCAATCGAATCCTGACCATTGGAGGACAATATTAGGAATTGTTGGATCCATCATAGGGATTACAGTCGAAGTGCGGTGGTCGGAGTGGTTAGCAAGACAGGAGTTAGGATACTCCGATGGAAAGGGATTCGAGAAGAAATATGAGTCGTAGAACAATAGAAGGGCAGATAAGACATCAACCGTAGATCTCATGGGCCCCATATGTAGCATGGAGAATGGGCGCTGAGAGCGGAGAGTAACCATTGTGCAAGTGGA
This sequence comes from Picea engelmannii, assembly GCA_009831015.1. Classification (NCBI taxonomy): domain Eukaryota; kingdom Viridiplantae; phylum Streptophyta; class Pinopsida; order Pinales; family Pinaceae; genus Picea; species Picea engelmannii. Next base: position 113,329 of record ML819317.1, read on the forward strand.
GACTCTGAAACAATCGGATTCGTTGGTTCCTCAACTTCGAGGACTGTTAAATCTACCAGAAGGTTGTCGTCAGACCAGTTATTTCAGAGTGGGAAGTGAATCCTAGAGTGGATGCACTCTGACAGAGAAGATTCTGACGATAAATAAAGGCTCTGAAGTGTTTCAAAATGTTGATTAGGGAACCGAGGGACCAGGTGGTAGGTGCCACGTCAATGTCCGCATCAACACCACATTGGACGATCCAAGTGACTTGGCGCCACGTGGATGTCACATGACATTAAAGTGGAATTTAATGAATAACGACCTAAGGATTTGCAGAAGGCCATAACTTTTGACCCGAGCTCGAAATTAAGCAAGAAAATAGTTGTTGGAAATCTCTCAAAGAGAGGAATTTAGTTATGCACCCATAAACTTGTTTCGAGCAGTAGCACTCACAACCAATTCAGAATAAAATGACTGATGGTCTTAGGGAAAATTAAAAAAGAGAAAATTTATATATATTATTCTTTTATAGTCCTTTCCAAAAATGTGTATACATGCTTATGCTTTCATTTTGGCTAACAAGGATTCTGTCACATGCACACTCACAGAATTAAGGGATATAAACAAGATAAGAATGCAAATCTAGGAAATGGAGGAAGGGGAAGGAGCCTTCAATCAGGATAAAGCAACCCAGGGTCAAAACATCAGTGTTAGAAATGCAGAGACATAATCAAATGGACACAGGGACAGAGGGGAATAAGAGACATTAATAGAGACTGTGAGAAGCCCGAAAATAGAAGTGTAGAGTTATAAAGCAGACAATGAGATATTAATGAAATAACATAACCAAATAAATGCTCAAGTAATGTGAAGCCTAAATCGGCCGCATAGAAAAGCAAAGAATGGATCAAGCTCAAGAAACGAGGAAGGAGGAAAACAACATGAAAGAAGAGATAAATACAGAGGGACTAGTTATTCCAGAAGTGCTATTAGGACTCATAGGTAGCACTCACCTCCTCACTCAACAAGGATAATTTATGCATCTGAAGACTCCATAAGCAGTCTAGAGGTGTCTCCTATTAGGTACCAAATAAGAAGAGATGAACTAGACATCTTACAAGGAGAGTTAAGGAAGCTTAAGACACCATCCTTTGATGCTGAAATAGAAAGGGAAGATGATGTTGAAGCATGGTTGCTCGAAATCATGAAGTATTTTCAATTTCACAACTATTCACATAATCTTGAAGAAAGAATTTCCACATACCATTTGCATGGAAAAGTTTTTATGTGGTGGGATCAATTGAAGCAATTTGAACACATTAATGAGAGTAGGATCACTTGGTTCAAGAGATATTTTCAGAAGGAGTACCTTTCAGAGCACTTCTATGACAAGAAAATGCAAGAATTCTTTGAACTCAGGCTAGGAAGCATGACCATGGTAGATTATGAAAATAAGTTATTGGGATTGCTAAAGTATGTGGGGTTTATAAAGGATGAGAAGGTGAAGATAAAAAGGTTTTTGAGTGGACTTCCTTCATTCTATAAAGAGAAGAGTCAATATGATGAACCTAGAACTTTGACTGAAATCATCAAGAAGGCTAAGTACCTGTATGAGAAAGGCAAGGGAAGAGAGTCTTTGTAGAAATATTGGAAGGATAAGAAGAAAGAGAAGTCTGATCAAAGAAGGAAAGGATTCAAACCTCCTTTCAATAGAAATATCCCAAACAAAAATCCGTAAGATCTATCCGCTAAGGATGAATCCAAGATAGAAGAATCCTTAGGGAAAACGGGAAGACCACCAATCCAATGGTGGGCATGCAAACAAGATCACATGTACACGGATTCCTTCACAAAAAAGACAAAGTTAAGACCATGCACAACATCCAAGAGGATACAACAGTATAAGATATGGGAAGAATATATGCATCCCTAGAAGACCGACAAGCAGAGTAACAATCCAATATGATCGGAGGTGGAAGGTAAGATCATTAAACATCTTGTTGCTATCTTAATTGATTCAGGAGCAAGCCATTGTTACATTGATCCTAAAATAGTGGATAGATTACATTTGTAGAAAAGTAAGCTTGAGAAATCAAGTTTGGTTCAGCTAGCCACTC
>ML819318.1:26169-58281 GCA_009831015.1 Picea engelmannii
ACATGTTGGGGTAACTTGATTGTTAGATGTGATTGACATTGCTATGATCCATGTTACTTATGAGCCCATGGAGGGCGTAGTTGTTGTTGTTGCAGGACCATGCCTGACGGACAGGTACATATGGGGAAATGACTAGCTCGGACCTCCATAGGGCTAAAATCCCACCAGATGGATGTTGAGACCCTAGCCAGGGGCAGACATATACCAGAGGCTTGCACCGAAGAGAGAGGAGGATGTTCCACCAGAGACACCTTGGCAGGCCTGGACCTAGGGGGGTCTTGCCTTTCCCCCTGAGCGTTGGCCTTGGGAGGCCTATGACGTCACCCTTGTGACCCTTGACGTCACCCAGCGACAGATGGACATGACGGAGGCAGTTGTGTGGCAAGTGGCACGTGTGGCATGATCCGGAGGCCTTGAAAGGCCTAACGTTTTGCTCCTAGAGGCCAACGTCTGACTTTTGAAGCCTAACGTCACCCCTTTTGCACATTTCAAGGTTTAATTTGTCAATTTTATGTAAAAAAACTGGATATTTGATGTAACTAGGCATGTTGACCGTTTTGACCTAATTTGTAATTAAAGGTCACTTGAATTGTATAAATAAGGGAATAATCCCTTGTAATTTTTTTCATCACCTTCCACTCACACAACTGTGAGGTCTGAAATTCGGCCTCTTTAAGGCTTATTGGCTGAAATTTAGTGGTGCACAACTCTTGGAGGAGGCTTCTTTTGGTGTATTTTGGCATTTTCATGGTGGAAAGTCTTCAACTAGGGCATATTGCTAAATTATTCTTGGTGAATGTAAGTGAAAATATGCAATTCTTGTTGGAGAAATTTCTATTTTCGACACACAAGTTCAGTTGGAGTTAACTAACTAGTTCTATTTAGACTTTATATTTTTACCATCACTATTATGCATGCATGCATTCCTAAGGAAAGTTAACCGCTTCATTGCTTTTCTTAATTATGGAATGCTTTGCCCTATATATGAGTGTATTCCACTCATTCATTGTATCATATTGATCATTATCTATGTATCAATCATCAGTTCATTGGAGTAGTGTGAATATATTTTCTCATTATTCCATATTGAATCTCTCTTATTTTCTTGATAAGCTTTGTTTGTACTTGCTTAAATAGCTAGATCTCCTGTGCAGGTTACCATGAAACACTGACATGGTATCAGAGCTATGTTGCTTGGAGCAAGCCAGACAAGCCAAAGAATAAGGAAAATCGGGGTTTTGGCGAGCTAAATCCGTGGTCGTAAATTTCAGCAATTATTCCTCCCAAAATATTACGTTTTTGAGGAAACAGCCCTCATAGAGAGTAAATCGGCCCATTTTGGAAGTGGGTTTTCAACCGTTTGGCGAGATTCTTTACCGTTTGCTCAGAAAGTGAGCCGGAAGATAGCCTCCTGAAACTGATATGAATCGGTGGTCATACCTTTCCACATTCATTGCTCCCAAAATATTACGTTTTGGAGGGAACGGTCTGTAAAAAAAGGTAAATCGGCCCATTTTGGAAGTGGGTTTTCAACTGTTTGGCGAGATTCCTCACCGTTTGCTCAAAAAGTAAGTCGCAAGATCATTTCTTGAAATTCATATGAATTTTTGATTTCTTAATTTTTCACTTGCAGATTGAGAGTAAATTTTTAGGGGTTCTTGGAATCAGTGGGAGAGACGGATATGACAACTATTATATAGTCAAACTTGGTGGTAATCCTCACACCATACAATTATTTTGATTGGAAGCCCAAGGCAGAATTCCAACTCAGAAGGAAAGGATTGTATAATTTGATGATGGCAACAGAAACAGAACCTACATCAGCAATTGAGAAGATGAGATGGGTGAACTGTAAGGATGAGGCCACAGGACTACTTCTTGAGTTAATCTCCACTGATTTGTGGTTTCATGTTGCCACATACAAGACTCCAAACGAGATCTGGACCACCTTGGAAGGACTCTTTGGAAAGAAGGATGAGATGCGAGGTCATATGCTTGAGGTAGAGTTGAATACCTTAGACCCTAAAAGTTTTAATAATATACAAGATTTTTTTACTAAATTTAAATCTTTGCTATTAAGCTTGGGTGAATGTGGTATTGATAAGTCTACACAAGAGAAACAACTTATTCTAACAATCTTCGCCAAGCTAGGACCAGAATACACTGTATATGTCTCCAATTTCCATTCTGGCAGATGTCTTTTTGGAACAAATTGGAAAATGCCTACATTGGCTCAATTCATTGAGTCTCTTACACAAGAGCAGAAAAAACTCATATATATGGGCCTCATGAAAGATCCCAAAGCACATGCACTCACCATGCAGGATGGAAAAGGGTCATTCAAACAGAATAGGAAGGAGGGATATTCCAAATCCTTTAATGATTCTTCAGGTTCCAAAGACTCTTCAGATTCCAAGAAGAAGAAGAAGGGAAAGCAGTGCACTTACTGCAATAAACCGAATCATGAAGAATCCACATGCATGAAGAAACAAATCGATCTTATGGCACATGCACTTCAGCAGAACAACCTTGGAAACTTCATTCCAGAGGGAGTCAAGAAGCAGAAGGAAGAAGATCCTACTCCTAAGAAAGGTAATCATCATGCTCTGGTTGCAATTAATTCCTCATTTGATTCATGGATTATAGATTCTGGTGCAACCCATCATATGGCAGCGAAAGAGGAAGTTTTCTCTTCCTTGAGTCCATGCTCAAGACCCCCTATTCTCATGGGGGATGATACTCCAGTAGCAATAGCAGGAGAAGGGAGAGTGGAACTCCACAATGGCAGTTTTGAGAATGTTCTACATGTTCCAAAGCTTTCTATGAATCTTCTCTCAGTTTATCAGATCACTCAGAAAGGCAAAAAGGTTGAATTTACATCAGATTCAGTTTCAGTGATTGACATGCATGACAATTCCATTATTGCAATTGGTGAGGTGGATCACAAGTCAAGGTTGTATAAATTCATTAAGTTTTCTGACGATGACTCCTCTATTCTACTTACACGTAAGGAGAGTACTTTGCATGCACCTCCACTGAAACATGCATATACTCTTGTTCTTCCATCAGTTTCAGACATCAGAGATGATTCCATACACTCTAATTCTGTACATGGAAATAAGCACGTAGTACATCTAGATAAGAAGCCAGCGCCGAAGCTTCAGCAGATGCCCAAGAAGGCACATACCACACTTCAGGCAGCAGGCAACCTTGCAGGGAATCCATTGGATTCGAGGAGGACTCGATCTCAGCATGAGGAGACTTCTCATGTATTTTCAGCTTCAGAACCTATGATGCCCATGCATTGCTATATGGTTCAATCTACTGATCCACAGAACTACAATAGGGTTGTGGGAAATCCATTATGGCAAGCAGCCATGCAGAAGGAGTATGACTCACTCCTACGGAACCAAACTTGGAATCTGGTTCCACATCCACCAGAAAGGAATATTTTCAAGTGCAAATGGGTACACAAGATCAAGAAGTACAAGGCCCGACAGGTTGCCAAAGGACTTCATCAAATCCATAAAGATCTCTACATCTTCACGAAGACTTTCAATGAGCAGAAGTTTCAGACTTTGCGGGATCGTCTTGCAGTGAAGAACACAATTGCCTAGCAGCTGTCATTTTCTTTTGATACATTATGTTTTGAGGGGGAGTTTTGCTCCCACGTGGTTTTCCCTCTTTCCTCACTTTTATTCAGTGTTCATTAGTTGCATTGTACATGAGTACCTAAAATGGCCTAGTAGCCAGGACTCATTTTTTACTCCATAGTGATGTTCAGGGGGGGTGTTGGAGAAATTTCTATTTTCGAAACACAAGTTCAATGGGAGTTAACTGACTAGTTCTATTTAGACTTTCTATTTTTACCATCACTATTATGCATGCATGCATTCCTAAGGAAAGTTAACTGCTTGATTGCTTTTCTTAATTATGGAATGCTTTGCCCTATATATGAGTGTATTCCACTCATTCATTGTATCATATTGATCATGATCTATGTATCAATCATAAACTCATTGGAGTAGTGTGAATATATTTTCTCATTCTTCCATATTGAATCTCTCTTATTTTCTTGATAAGCTTTGTTTGCACTTGCTTAAATAGTTAGATCTCCTGTGCAGGTTTCCATGAAACACTGACAATTCTTCTTTCTTTGAATGGTTATAATATCTTTTACTTTGCATTTTACTAAGATTATGAAATTGCTAGTGTAAACCCCTAGGAGAATAAGCACATGTTATTGTCCTTATCTCAATAGCTATCCACCTACTTGATTGTGCTAGAAGACATCTCCATTGAAGCATGTGCTAGAGCCCTACCTTTGTAACACTCTAACACCATTGCTTCATTAAGCCATTATTTATCTCAAGCTTGAGCCAAAGATGAAGGAAAACCATTAGGGCCTAGGGTAACCTACTTCCTAGTGGTCGTTTTCCTTCTAGGGTTTGATGATTGAGGCCTTGGGTTACCAACACCTCAACCATCCTCCCTCTTGTCTTTAACTCACTTACTATCATTTATTTCCTTCAAGATTGTTGCTGCATAAAGTGACTCCATTAACCCTAAAGACACTAGTTTATCCCTTGCATTTGATTGATTGATGAAAACAACCATTAAAACTTCTACCTCAAGCTCTTTGCTAACTATTCCTAACCCTAGAGTGACTAACTTACTAACATTCTTGCTGCTGTTACAAAAGTAAGCTACAGCCATATATTGCAGCAATAAAAGCTCCTAAAAGAAATTGATAAAGTTGATTTTTGCATTGCCTTCTTAGCTTCTGACAAGTGCTAGCATAATGCTAACTCTAGGTTACCATTTTTGGGTCATTTTTGAAGTTTGTTCAAGGCATAATTGTGAAGCTATTATTATATATATTGTTGTTGTAAATTTCTGTTTGCTTTATCTTGTATATCAACTTATTGCTTTTATTGAAAGTCCAAGGTTTTACGAAACTCTAATATCAATTGTTACTTGCAAAAGAAAAGTGTTTTCTTGTTGTCTTGTTCTGGGCAGGTACACTTAAGCATACCTTTGCTTCATATTATTAAACCTTGGGACTTTCTGATCAGTGTGACTTGAGAGAGGGGAAAAAAAATTTCTTGATACTATAACCTTTGCCTTCTCAAACCCCCAGGTCACTGAGGACGTCTCCCCTGGGCTTTCACCCCTAAAGAGAAATAAGTGTCTTATTTTGGTGACAGTGATAGGACAACCTCCTATTACGCCAATTTACTATTCACTTGCCTTTGGCTTTTGGACAAGTACAAATTGTACAATAACAGGTCCCTCGGTGGTACAAAGGGTTTGGAAAAGGGTTTAGTTTTCGGCGCGGAGTCTGCCAAATCTTGAGTGTGCAAGATGGCATCCTGCAAGGTGTGAGGCTTGTATGCCTTCAGCCATCCTCTCAAGGGTTTTGTGAGCCCCTCTGTGAATAACATGATCAGCCTGGGCTCAGATATATCTGTCACTGTTATTGCCACCCGCTGAAACTCTGTGATGAATGCTTTTGTTGTGCCAGTTTGTCTCAACTGGGCTAGATCACTTAAATGGATCTCTGGATCCCTCCTGTCAAACCTGTCCATGAGTCTTTGTGAACTCCTTGTAGGAAGTGATGTGACTATGTCCCAATGTCACCATTCAATGATCCCACCATTCGTGTGCCTCACCCTCCAAGTGTAGGGTAGTGAAACTGATGGCTTCTGTCTCGATCATCTGGTTGAGCTTGTAGTATGTGTCTATCTTTTGTACTCAAGCTTTGGCTATGCATTTGGACGATCTGTCAAAAGAAGGTATAGTGAGTTTACCAACTTTCCAAATGAAATCAATGTTATGTCCCTGTTGCTACTGCTGTCCTCCTCTCTGAGGCTCTCTGGCGCGGTTCCTGAGTCTAAGTCCACAACACTCTAGTAGGGTCATGTCCTGATGAAAGTCATGGCCTAATTCTGCATATTCCCTCCTGTACTCTGCAATGTCCTCTGCCTAAGTAGGCGGCCTCTATGCTATCGGTTGATGTGTTGTTGTTGGGGTTGCCCTCAGTAAACTGGGGAACAATGGCCTGGGAATCCTACTCGAAGAGGTGTATGTATGAGTAGATGACTGGGGTCTACTGCCTGCCCTTGAGTTCCCCTGTGCTGCATGTAGACCTTGTGTGCCCACTATAGCAATTTATCAGCCATCTGCGCCAAAGACTGAGTCATGGCCTGCTGACTAACTACGAGATTGTAGAGTACCTTCATGAAGGCTGCCTCTAGCTCCATGGGGGCCTCACCACTTCCCTGTGGTCTCTCATATCTGTCTCCTAACATCCTCTCTACCTCATGGTCAGCCTCACGCTCTTCCCTTCTCTCAGCTTCCATGTGTGCCTCTTCCTCTTCCTCTGAGCTGGGAGGAAAAGGTGGAAAATCAGATCTAGGTCTTCCCTCCTTGCGTCTGTTGTAAGTGACATATTCGTCACCTACGTGCTCACGGCCCCCTGGGTCCTCTGCTGCACTCATCGTCTTTAGTCACAGGCTGGCAGGACTAAAGCTCTGATAACACTGTAATATCCTAAATTCAGCTAGTCTAGGAATCTTTGCTAATATGTGTGTATGATTAATGGTTTACAACATACAAATAACAATTGGGACAAAAGACTGCAAAGCTTATATTATGATATCTCTGCAGAGTACAAATGTCGAATGCAGCTGAATAAAATCAATCACTCGGCTAGATCAATGACAAAAGGATCTTAGTCGGAATACAATAAGCAAACTAAATGATAATACCCGATAATAGATGAACATTGCGGGATCAATGGATGATCTGGAGCTATGGCAGCTCACACGGTAACTGTTGCAAGTCCAGAAAATTTGCCCTAGTGGCTAGATCTCTCGAATCGACATGGAAACTGTCCCAAACAGTGTGCCCTGTTGTCCCTCTCAGTCCTGGTGACTGACTGGCCCCGCTGCTGGTGTGTCTGGACCCCGGATGGATCACCCTGGGGGAATGCGTCCCTCTACTACTGGAAAACTGTGCCCTAGTGATTCCACCGTCAGAATCGGTTGATATGTGTCTCAAATCGATCGCCCTGGTCTACTGTGAAATGGGTCGGAAGGGTTTCCCTGGATCTGCTCCGATGATCGCTCGAGAACCCCGAATGTGTCCTCCCCAAGTGTCACACTCCCAATGTCTAGAAAATGCGCCCCAGATGATTCCTCCGTCGAAATCTGACGAGAAACCAGGATAAAGATGCGCCTTACCTTCCTCTCAACTGGGTCGGAGGGGAATCTATGAACTCTCCCTGAGTGGGACAAGTCAATCCACTAAACCTCCTCAGAAGTTGCGCCCTCTCCATTAACAAGTGCACCATTGTTGTTGAATCTTGTAGCACTATTGTTGAAGACTGATGGAAGACCTGTGTGATCTCCCTGGTGACTAGGGTGTGTCTCTCAACAACAAAATCAACCACTGGTGTATTCCTCCTGGAATCCACTGAAATCTCTCTCCTGAGATGCGCCTTTGCAATGTCCCTCGGCCTGCGACCCTGGCCGGGTAACGCTACCGAAGCAACCTTTACTTTGCCTTTACTGCTCTGATATCATTTCTGTGACATTCTCAGCCTTAAACAACAGGCCAGGCCAATGCCACCGAGTAACTTTGCGGAAATAATCACATATAAAACTTAACCGGAAGATAGAGATAACATCTGCTATTCACACATATAAATATATATCTATCTAATGCAATTAAACAGACGTCAATACTCTACTCATACACCCGTTCATGTGGAAGCAACATTAACACATACATACAACGTATATATACAGGCATTACTCATTAATTATAATGCAAACACAAATACACAACATACAACGAACAGAGAATTGGTACTTATCTTTTAATAGATGAGAAGCAACTGCGTGCAGACCTTCCACGAACCTCCCAGCCTTAGACCACGTTGCTCATCACGCTCAGCAATGGGTCACCCCCGAGATGGGACTAAACTCCATCGGGCAAGGGAATTCTAGGCTTGGCAAGGACAACAAGGAAGTTGCACAGAATAACAGGAAGGATCTTTTATCCCAAGAACCACTTACGCCCACAACTCACAGACCCTCATTCCCCACACACCTGCTCCACACCAGGAGGGTACACCTTCACTAATACAAGTCCATCAGCTACTACACCTCCCTTACCTTGGGCTTCAGCAACAGGTTGGACCGGAAGTCTCAGAGTAATGTAGCTGCTACGGGACTCCCTCCAGGAGAACTCACTTCCCAACAAACTCTCTCACCTGGGAGAGTTGCTCACATGCCTGACAACGTGCTTCTTCAATTCAGCTCTTATGTCAAATGGACACAGGTGATGTCAACAACAAAATTCAGGTAACACACAGGTGAAGTCAACCACAGAAAACGGTTATGGACACAGAATATGACAGCAAACCAAGCTTAGCCAAAACTACGTTGGCAGCAACCGTCGACCACTACGACACAACACGACTCAATAAAAAATTAAAAATACAAGTTCATTGGGCTTCACAGGCAATACGCAGGACAACTCCAGTGTCTACATGTTACACTAGCACGCGCATCGGTGAGGAGTATGGCTCTCTTCCAGGGTGGCTAACCTCGCGAGTGTGCAGACGCAATGGTGAAGTATCGTGACAGTTGTGAGAATCGTGAGACTGGTGAGTGAGCCGCCCCCCAACGAGATGACTTTCCCACTTAAAACTGCAGGCGCCCAGGTTGACACATGTCTCCCTGAAGCTGCATGACCTCCACTTAACACTCGTCCCCCTTTCCCCCAGGAACTTAGGACAACATAGTTATATCAAACCTTAGCTTCTAGGAAATAATAATATAATATTATTCCTTTAGAGGTAAGCCCTCTAGCTTAGCCCCTATTCCTAGACACTTAGCCCCTTCCCCACCTAGTGGACTGTGGAGCTTAGTCCCCCATAACTTTTTCTTCGTGGAGGGTCTACACGCAGCAATGTAATTTTATTAATGATATGTGTGTATTTACATATACAAAATCAGGCTCATTGGCCTTAGCATCTGGCTCACCAGCCTAATAAACACATAAGTCTCTCAACTTATACCTACTCGACTCACCAGCCTATAAGCATAATTACAATTCAGCAGGGGCTCGGCCTTGGGGTGTTACAATCCCCTCCCCTTATTTTTTCACTGTCCTCAGTGCAACTCTTTACACAACAACAACAAGATTTCCAAAATATTCAAAAAGATGTGAGTACTCTGCCCACATAGCATCTTCATGCTCCCATGTTGCGTCCTCAGGACCGTACCAAGTCCACTGAACCTTTACAAGCTTTACGACTCGATTCCGGAGTTGCTTGCTCTTCTAGTCCAGTATGCGCAAAGGCTGCACTTGCAAAGCGCCTTCTTGTTCCACCTGGATCACATTCCAATCAATCATATGATTAGCATCAGGTATATACTTCTTGAGCAATGATACATGAAATACATTATGAACAGTCATGGATGCAGGCAATGCAAGCATATAAGCTATTGGTCCAATCCTTTCTAGGATTTCAAACGGTCCACAAAATCTAGCAGCCAACTTGGAACAACTTCCCAACTTCAGGGAACTTCTGTTGGCTTTCACCTTCAAGAAAGCATGGTCACCCACTTTAAACTCTCTGTGGTTTCTACCTTTGTCTGCATAACTTTTCTGTCTGTCTTGGGCAGCCTTAAAATTATGTTTAATCTTCAGCATTTTCTCTTCCATTTCCTTGAGCAACTCCGGCCCAACCATTTCCCTATCAGGTGGATTGTCCCAGCTTATTGGGGTGTTGCACTTTCTGCCATTAAGTGCTTCAAACGGGATCATCTTCAGTGATGCTTGATACCCATTGTTGTAGGCAAATTCTACCAAGTGTAGATAATCTTCCCATTTAGATGGTTTGTCCATCACATACATCCTTAGCATGTCTTCTATCACTTGGTTTACTCTTTCTGTTTGTCCATCTGACTCAGGGTGATAGGTTGTGTTGAAGTTTAGGTTCGTTCTGAACCCCTCGAATAGTCCTCTCCAGAACTTTGATGTAAACTTTGGGTCTCTGTCAGACACAATTGTCTTGGGAATACCGTGCAATCGTGCTACCTCCCTCATATAGATATCAACAACGTTAGTTGCCTTGTGAGTGGTCTTCAATGGAATAAAATGGGTAGCTTTAGTAAGCTTGTCCACTACTACCATGATTGCATCATGTTGCTTGCTTGTTCTGGGCAATCCTGTGATGAAATCCATTGTCACCACTTCCCACTTCAACTCAGGGATGGTTAAAGGTTGTACCAAACCATCTAGGTGTCTATGCTCAACCTTTACCTTTTGACATTCCAAGCATTTGGCAATAAATTCAGCAACTTCCTTCTTCATGCATGGCCAATAATATTGGCTTTTGACTGCTGAAATTGTTTTCTGATATCCTGGGTGTCCTGCATAAGGTACATTGTCCATTTTTTTTAAAATCGCACTCTTCAATTCAGAAGAGTTGGGTACATAAACTATGTTTCTGTACAAGAGAATTCCATCAATTTCCAATTCGAAATCTTCAGCCTTCTGTTGCATTTTACCTTGCTGCAATTTTGTTACCAATTCTATGTACTGCGAATCAACTTTTGCAGCCTCGGAGATTCTTCCTTGAAGATCTGTCTGATACGTGCTGATGGTTGTAGCATGTAGTTCATGCACTCTCCTGTTGAGTGCATCATCCACTTTGTTCTCCTTTCCTTTGATGTGCTTGATATCAAATTCATATTCACAGAGAAATTCCAACCATCTGCTCTGCCTGGCATTCAATGTAGGTTGATCAAACAAATACTTTAGACCATGATGGTCTGTCCTGAGATCAAACCTCTTTCCAATGAGGTAATGTCTCAATTTCTTTAGAGCGTCTACAATGGATTCCAACTCCAAATCATGAGTGGCGTAGAGCCTTTCATGCTCTTTCAATTTTCTGGACTCAAAACATATCACAAACCCATTCTGGCTAAGGACTCCTCCTTGTCCTTCTTTACATGCGTATGTGCAAACCACGAAATCTTCACTCGGATCTGCAATCTTCAGAATTGGAGCACTGGTTAACAACTGCTTCAATTGTTGGAAGCTTCTTTCACATTCTTCTGTCCATTGAAATTTCTGCCCCCTCCTTTGCAAGGAAGTGATGGGGTGAGCTATTCTCGAAAACCCTGCAATGAACCTTCTATAGTAGCCAGCTAGACCCATGAAGGATCTCACTTCTGTTACATTTTTAGGTGTTGTTCACCCTTTAATGGCCTCAATATTTTCAGGGTCCACGATTATCCCTTCTTCCGATATGATATGCCCCAAATAGTGAATTATGTTTTGATAAAACGAGCACTTGCTAAATTTGGCATATAGTTGATGCTCTCTTAGCACTTGCAACACCATCCTCAAATGATGTTCATGTTCTTCTTCCGACTTGGAATATACAAGGATGTCATCCAGAAAGACAATGACAAACTTGTCCAATATTCCCTGAAAACGTCATTCATTAAGCACATAAAAACAGCGGGTGCATTTGATAACCCAAATGGCACCACTGTGAACTCATAATGACCGTACCTTGTTCTGAAGGCGGTCTTGTTGATGTCTTCCACTTTAATCCTTACCTGATGGTATCTTGACCTGAGATCTATCTTCGAAAATATCTTTAAATCCTTCAATTGATCAAAGAGATCATCAATCCTTGGTAAAGGATACTTGTTCTTTATAGTCACTTTGTTCAACTGTCTGAAATCAATGCACAATCTCATTATTCCATCTTTCTTCTTTACAAACAAGACTGGGGCACCCCAAGGTGATACACTTGGGAAGATACACCCCTTCTTCAGAAGCTCTTCAAGCTGCATTTGCAGTTCCTTCAGCTCTAGTGTACTCATTCTGTAGGGAGTCTTTGACACTGGGGCTACTCCAGGCGTCAAATTTATAGAGAAATCAACATCTCTCTTTGGAGGTAGTCCTGGTACCTCCTTGAACACATCTTCAAAATCTTCCAGGACTGCATGGTCCTCTAGAATTGGCACCTTATCCTTAGATGCTTCCTCCATATGAGCTGCAAATATTTGACAGCCTTTCCTGTAACATTTCTTCAGCTACATTGCTGAAATTTCTCTAATAGCAACTGCCCTAGGAATTCCTTGGACTGCTCTCCGATTTTCTTCCTCATCCAAGCAAGTGAATGCCTTGTTATGGCAGTCTAAAATGGCATGGTGTTGGTCCAACCAGTCCATACCAATTAGGCAATCATATGATCCTAAAGGCAAGATATTTAGATCTACCTTGGTGCTTAGTCCATTCATGCCCACTGGACATGATTTAAGCGACTCAACAACTTTCCTCTTGGTTCCTGTAGCCAGCTGTACCATCCAAGATTTCTCATGCTTGCTTCTCGGCAAGCATAATATTTCTACAAATTTAGGATCTATGTAACTATGACTAGCTCCTGAGTTTATTAAAATAGTAAAGGCATGGTTATTGATCATACCTTCAACATCAATCATGTTTGATTGAAACTCAGCTTGCTTGTTGTCCAGGGAAGCATAGATTCTTGGTACTCTCCTGCCCATGTCCTCCACTGTTTCAGCTTGCTGAACATTGTGAACAACTCTCATCTTGTCCTTTCTGTGAGGACAATCTCTATACCTATGATCTCCTTTACAACCCGAACATTCCATAGGTGTCTGCTTTGGCCTTTGCCCACCTACTTCAGCCATCCCGGGCTCTCTCAAAATTTGTTGTCCTTGAGGAATGTTCCTGAAAAATGGTGGTTTGTTTCCCTTCTGCCTCTGCTCCCTCTTAAACTTCTTCTTGTCTTCCTAAGCTTTTTGGAAAGTAGGCTTTTCTTTTTGCTGATCATATAAGCATTTTGTTCTCCTTATAGTTTCTTCCATAGTTTTAGGATCATCATACTGGATCTTGTCACTGATGGAAGATGGAAGCCCACTCAGATACCTTTGAATCTTAACTGTCTCATCCTTGATGAAGGGAACATACTTCAACAACTCCAAGAATCTTCTTTCATACTCATCAATGGGCAGACTTCCCAACTTGAGTTCAAAGAACTCTTTCATTTTCTTGTCATAATACCTCTTAGTTAGGTACTTCCTTTCAAAATGTCTCTTGAATTCCCTCCATGTAACATTCTTCTCTCTGACATGTTGTACTTGCACAAGTTGATCCCACCATACGGATGCCTTCCCTTTGAGTTGATAGATGGCAATTCTTCCTTCCGCACGAGAAGAATAATTATGCAATTGAAAATACTTTCTCATGCCCAATAGCCATGTCTTTGCATCTTCATCCTTCTTGTGCTCCCCATCAAACATAAGAGATTTGATTTTGTTCATTTCCCCTCGTAGCTCATCTTCCCCAGAACTTTTATGCTTCCTAACAAGGGATGGACTTGAGTTGTTGTGTGCTCTCTTATTGGAATGCCTCGGGGAGTGCTGGTGATGTCGACTAATACTTCTTGTTCTTCTCGGACTTCCTAATTTGCTTGAACCACTCTCCTTATCCAATTTCTTTTCTATTCTTTCCAAGATCTGCATCAACTTCACGTTGAATTCTCCCTAATGCTCCCTGGCTTTCATGAGCTTTTTGTTATCTGCTCGATGAGTTTGTACATCTTTCTGCAACTTTTTAATGATTTTCTTCATGTTCTCTTCTTTATCTATCTCTTCTCCATGCCCATTGGAGTTCGATCCTTCAACTCCCAAACAAACATCCATTCCTCTCACTTCATCCTTCGAACTGTAAGCATCCTGTGCCTCCTCCATGCTCTGCACTATGCAACAACTCGGTTCCGCCCGTCAATTGTTAACTCTGCAAAAATGTGCAGTCAACCGGATTTTTGTCAGGCTATCAGTCTTTAATAATTTTCCGGAATAAACCAATCTGATTCAATAAAAACAATATCAGATTCCATTTTCTGTAGGTTTTGGTCAATCAAGGACCCCTCAGGGTTCAATCTCTAAGCCCAGTTCTGTTTTACAACAAATTTTAGGAGCTAGCCCCTTTTCTTCAGCCCTTGGTTCGCATGTGACCACGGCTGTGACCCAACACTTATGATTTGGGCGCTTATCTGGAACCCTGAAACTTCGGGCTTTGGGCTTCGGGCTTCGACGGATTTCAAAGCACATCACAACAAATCTCTCGGAGTGTCCGATTGGCAAACTCACGAAATAGGGTGGATCAACAATCCACGTCTCCTAGCATCCAACGGATGATACTCGCTATGGAACTCCAGGCTTCGGGGTTCCAGGACTTCGAAGCTTCGGGGCTCTGGGACTTTGGATGATTCCACCTTTGCTCAACCCAAAACTCTCGAACCGTGAGTCTTTGCATACTTCCACGTCACCACGGTGACGTCATCGCGTCACTTTACTTCGACATAACGGAACTTCGGGGGTTTCTTCCTCCCATTCCATCACGAGCCATTTCATCCGAAGTGTCCAGTCTCCGGACTTCACGATCTGGCGCCACGCGTTCTAATTCGTCCTTGGTCAAATCCAACGGTAAACACTTTCCCCCTCCCCCAGATCTACGATGTAGATCCTCTTCGAGACTTCGGAACTTCGGCTTTGACCCTTTCTGCTCTATTACACATAAACTTCACTGAAGTTGCGAAGTCCGAAGTACTTAGGGGTTAATCTTCATGCACCTTTCTCCAGCTCTGACGGTTTTGAAGGATCCTCCTTCTCCCGAATAGATCCCACAGCCCAACTTCAAACCTTGCAGTTCCAAACCCACGGTTACTGCAATCTCTTTTCTCTGCCACCATTCCATAAACCGTTATACCTCCTAAGCTTCATAACACGGCCAAGGTATTCTCTTGGCATAATGGAATGCCCTGAAATTCAATTTTGTCCCTTTCAACAACAATTCACTCTAAAATCTTGTCTCGCTAACCCCTAACATGGCCCATCCAGGCTCAGTGTAGAAACCTTGGCTCTGATACCAATTTGTAACGTCCCTCGGCCAACAACCCCAGCCGAGTAACGCTACCGAAGCAACCTTTACTTTGCCTTTATTGCTCTGATACCATTTCTGTGATATTCTCGGCCTTAAACAACATGCCATGCCATGCCACCAAGTAACTTTGCGGAAATAATCACATATAAAACTTAACCGGAAGATAGAGATAACATCTGCTATTCACACATATAAATATATATCTATCTAATGCAATTAAACAGACGTCAATACTCTACTCATACACCTGTTCATGCGGAAGCAACATTAACACATACATGCAACATATATATACATGCATTACTCATTAATTATAATGCAAATACAAATACACAGCATACAACAAACAGAGAATTGGTACTTATCTTTTAATAGATGACCACCAACTGCGTGCAGACCTTCCACGAACCTCCCAGCCTTATACCACGTTGCTCATCAAGCTCAACAGTGGGTCACCCTCGAGTTAGAACTAAACTCCACCAGGCAAGGAAATTCTAGGCTTGGCAAGGACAACAAGGAAGTTGCATAGAACAACAGGAAGGATCTTTTATCCCAGGATCCACTTACGCCCACAACCCACAGACCCTCATTCCCCACATGCCTGCTCCACCCTAGGAGGTTACACCTTCACTAATACAAGTCCATCGACTACTACACCTCCCTTACCTTGGGCTTCAGCAACAGGCTGGACCGGAAGTCTCAGAGTACTGTAGCTGCTACGGGACTCCCTCCAGGATAACTCACTTCCCAGCAAACTCTCTCACCTGGGAGAGTTGCTCACAAGCCTGACAACCTGCTTCTTCAATCCATCCCTTATGTCAAACAGACATAGGTGATGTCAACAACAAAATTCGGGTAACACACAGGTGAAGTCCACCACAGAAAACGGGTATGGACACAGAATATGACAGCAAACCAAGATTAGCCAAAACCACGTTGGCAGCAACCGTCGACCGCCACGACACAGCACGACTCAGGAAAAATACAAGTTCGTCGAGCTTCACAGGAAATACGCAAGACAACTCCAGTGTCTGCAGGTTACACTAGTGCGTGCATTAGCGGGGAGTATGGCTCTCTTCCAGGGTGGATAACCTCGCGAGAGTGCAGACACAATGGTGAAGTATCGTGAGGAGTATGGCTCTCTTCCAGGATGGATAACCTCACGAGAGTGCAGACGCAATGGTGAAGTATCGTGATAGTCGTGAGAATCGTGAGACTAGTGAGTGAGCCGCCCCCAAACGAGCTGACTTTCCCACTTAAAACTGCATGCGCCCAGATTGACACATGTCTCCCTGAAGCTGCATGAGCTCCACTTAACACTCGCCCCCCTTTCCCCCAGGAACTTAGGACAACATGGTTATATCAAACCTTAGCTTCTAGGAAATAATAATATAATATTATTCCTTTAGAGGTAAGCCCTCTTGCTTAGCCCCTATTACTAAACACTTGGCCCCTTCCCCATCAAGTGGAGCTTAGTCCCCCATAACTCTTTCTTCGTGGAGGGTCTACATGCAGCAGTGTAATTTCATTAATGATATGTGTGTATTTACTTATACAAAATCAGGCTCATTGGCCTTAGCATCTGGCTCACCAGCCTAATAAACACATAAGTCTCTCAGTTTATAACCACTTGGCTCACTAACCTAATAAACACATAAGTCTCTCAGTTTATAACCACTCGGCTCACCAGCCTATAAGCATAATTACAATTCAGCAGGGGCTCGGCCTTGGGGTGTTACAGCCTCTCTCCTCAATGACAAGTCAAAATCTGCATAATGATGAATTAGGTCATTGTACCTTCTCTTATAGCTGCCTGAAACCCTAATTCATTGTTGACTTCTAATTTTAGCTCATTTGTTCTATTTTTAGCTCAAGTTGGCTTAAAAGCGCTTTTAGCCACTTTTAGCTCAATGTCACTTTTCGATTATAACACCTTTGACGGGAATGACCTCTAGTAACCATGTTTACCTCTGTCTAGCCCTGGCTATAGTCTAACGAGGCTGTTTAGAACATTTAGCCTCCTCTCTGAAGCTCCTATTTGGAAAGGGACATTACATTCTCAGCAGTGATCAAGCACTCTATTGCATAAGTAACATCCCCATGTCCGAAAATACCCTCTATCCATTTAGTTGAGACGATCCTGGGAGCATCATTTGACATGCACCTTAAAACTACCTTCTTACCATCTACTACTTTGAACTCCAGCTCCATAGCCTAGTAGTCCACCGAGTGTTTTCCTATTGTAGTATTCCCACTAGTTTTGTTTTGGCTAGGGTGGTCAAAGGCCCTAAGGATCACGATACAAAACTTGGAGGGAAAGAATGAATGAAGGATAGATGAAGGAAAGGATGGGAGACAAGAGGAGGATGAGGAAGAAATCCTAAGACCTGCAGAGACTAGTCAACCAAAACCAACTCAAGTACTAAAATCCTATGCCCAAGTACAAGTCCCACCAAATAATTAATTAGGACAAGTGTTTAACAAGATTATTATCTTATGCAAGATAGAAATAAAGCATTAACTTCTCAACATGTGTTATATCAAGTGGACACAATATCATCAAGCATTCAATCCTCATAAGTTCACATGTACCAGCATAAGATGTAAAGAGTATTCAAGCACTTGTTCTCATTAACAAAATCAATATACCAGATCTGAAGTAACTCAAGTAAACAATGGAAATGCAAGATTTAAATTCCCAAATCAGCAGGTTAATACTTTCCACAATTAGCCCAATTTAACTTAGCAATGAAAGATAGCACTTGTAAAATGATTACTAGGCATTCATATAGTATCAACCAGATCAGATATGTGATATAACAGCAGTATATTATTTTTTATATCAGCAAGATTATCAATGTTTAACAACACCTATCCAACCACAACACTTGCTAGTTAATTTCCAATGAGTTGGCCAATGAAAAGCACATTCAACCAATGTTTTCTAAGCAATTCTCCAATATGTACCAGATCAATTCTCCAACATGTACCAGATCTGATGTATAAAAGTGCAGCAGTAAAATCAGCAAGAAAAGTTAATCTAAAACCACCAATTAACTCCTAGAAATCAGCAGAAGTACTTAGGAACAATTTAGAGGAAACTAGGACACAACACTAACCTATTAAATTGGGGTTAGATAAACTAATCTATACTAATTTTCTGCAGTAAAAACCAACCTTATGGCTGTAGCATTCATCTAAAGACAGCGGAAAATTTAACCATCAAAATTCAAAACTAACATGCTAGATTTATAGATCTTTTAAAGGGATTCAATTTAGACTATTTATTTGCTTAGTTTGACCTAGAAAAACTCAAAATCTAACTAATCCAGGGGTTAGTAACCTAACTAAGACAAAATTGTAGCAAAGATATCAACGAAGAAAGCCCATGAAAACTATCCAACTAACTCTAGGAAACACTTAGAATACTTAAGAATAATTAGCTATTGACTAGGAACTAAAACAAGCCAAATTAGTACACTAGTCTAGGAATTAAAGTGAGCTGTCCTAAACTAATTTTCCGCATAAAATTGCAGCCTTATGGCTGTAACATTCACTGAGGTACAGCAGATAAACTATCTATCAAATCAGAAAACTAAACCGTTAGAATGAAATATCTACTCAAGCCACACAAAATTGACTATCTACTTGCTAAAAAATGTGGAGTAAAACTAGAGATCTAACAACCTAGGGTTAGTAAACTAGTAGAAATTGCAGCGAGAAGGGTTTCGAAGGTTGAGGGGGTTAGACCCTTAAAACATTTCGCCCCAATGAGATAGAGGTGTGCCCTAGGGGGGCAAGTTCAGCCATGCAATCAAATTTGAATTAAGGTGGAAATACATGCATCCCAATGCAAAATCAGTGCCTTAGTCCCTTGGGTATGGACTCAAAAGCTTGGAGGAGAGGCTAGAAAATCCAAGAAAGAAGTCTCCCTCGCAAGTTGTAGGGTTAGCTATCCTGCAAGAGGGTTAGAATCAACAAGACGTCTAGCCCTTAAAGTCACACAAGATGGTAAAACCTGCAACAAAGTTGTTAGTCTCCTAGTCTTTGCCACAAATCCTACCAATAAACTAGATCCTTAGAGTTGTAGATCTCTCTATCCCTAAGACAAGTTTAATTAAATCACATAGACAATTATCTTGTAAATTAGGGTTTATAAATGGATAAATCAAGACAAAATGGAAACTTCTCACCAAAAATATCTTGAAGAAGAATTAACCAATAGCATAGCAACACAATCATCTATCAAGATCATCCATATTTCACCCACAATTCCATTGCATAATCCTCCAAGAGAAATTGCACCATCCAAAAGCACAATGACACTAGTGTAGCAAAAATTTGAAGTGCAAAAGAGTAATATTATTCCACCACCAAAAAAAACATTCTTCAAATGAAACCAAGTGAGGAGTATTTATAGATCCTCCTCCCCTTGATTTTGTCCACATACTAACCCACTTTAGGGTTATCCACTAAATAAAATTTAAAATTATTAAAAATATTCTAGATAACTCACTTTATAATTAATTTTACCATTTAAAACAATTGACTTGGTCAAAAAATAAACTCCTAGTGAGAATCTAAATATAACTCACTTACTTAACACCCTAAATTAAATAAAAAATGGCTAATCCACCACAAAGTCATTAATGTCCTAGGAAGACCCAAAAATCTCCTCCATGGATCAAGGGATCCTCTCCCAAGGTGTCACCCAAGGGCCAAAAGCCATCAAACCCCTCAAAAATAAATGTGAAGAAGAGTGGTGAGCCTCCCAAGGCCATCGCATGAGTAGATCTGGTCAACATGGGGATAGATAAAGTGGGAAAATCTCCTCCAAGTGGGCGAAATAGCATCAATGAGCCAAATCATTCCCCATAAATGTGCAAGTGGCAAACCCCAATGGCAATAACTCCTCCAATAAGTGTGGGAAAAGCCTCCAAAGGCTCAATCATCGAGGTAAGGCATGCATCCATCATCTAGAAACCTCCTAAGGCCCAACACTCACCCAAGTCCATCCAACGATCAAGATCCAATGCTCACAAAGGGGTGATGTCACCCTCTAAATGATGACGTCATCCTCAAAGGGGCCTCCAAATGACGAGCTAAGTGGGGAGAGTCACCCATAAATCATGATCATGAGGCCTGTGAAAAATCTCGGGCATCTGACAAGTGCAAATGTGGAATCCAACCTAAGGTTAGCTAACCCTAGTAATACCCCAACAACAATAAATAATGATCTGGCACCTGTATATGCCTGCAAAGCTGTAATGAAATGACACATGGCAAGAACTTATAGGAAAAAATAAGACATGTGCATCCAAAAGAAAGAAAGCCTAAAATCATAGAAGGATAAACCAATGTAATATAAAATCCATTAGTAGTCAGTGCATCACACTCCTCTATCCTAGTTGACATAAGCTAAGAAAGTTATGCTTTTTTCATAGTCAAGGTATGGGAAGATCATCAAGGAATCCCAGGAGGCTAAGTCACCCTAAAGTGAAGAGGTTGGTTCCCAGGAAATGAGTCTTCAAAGTCACGGATGAATAAAGGGGAAAAACATAGTAGGTTAACTTCGAAGGTGTTGGAAGTTCGACACACAGGGTCCGTAGTATCTCAATCAAGGGTGCCTTTGGGAATGAGCTACGACCATTGGTTCCTGTTATTCACGAGGCTCAAGTCCTATATTAGCCTTTTACCATGTCATCACATGGGGGGAATACCCCAAAGAATATGTAGCGCTCTAGCGATATTTTCAATGTGTGACGGCATTCTTTATTTTTTCCTTTTCTTATGATTTTTCTTTTACTTTATTTTTTTTGTCCATCTCGTGTTGAAAAACACATGCTTAACTTGCTTTAGACACCCCATAGAATATGTAGTGCTCTGGCGATGCGTTCACAAGTGTGATGCGGACTGGACGAGTCTCTAAGCAGGTAACCATGGTTGGCTTTTGCTAGCCACCTCCTAGGGCTTTATCCCATAGAAAGAGGAATAGTCTCGTCCTTGATCAAAGCAACCAATTACCAGAAGTAGTGGGAAGGATAGTGGGATATCAATATGGAAAGTAAAAAGTATGACACTGACTGATCCGAAAACAAGACCCAGTGTGTACCCTTGTTCCCAAAGAGCTTCCTAACTTTCCCAAGAGACCAAGACAACCACCCAGGTATGACGAGGGAAAAAGTATAACCAACAAGCTAATGTCTCATGACCAAGAGGAGTGATCTGCACTAATCTAGAAATGCCTCAAATATTAAATCAATACTCACTATGGTTAGAGGCTTACGAATTTGTAGCATGTCTGTGGGATGTCCAATAAGCCCGTCCAATGTCATGGTGTCAACCCCTGCTCATTTGTTGCCCAAAATATGCCCAAAAATAGAGGAGGGGTCCATGTTGGCCACCATCAAGTACTGCTCATCTGTCGTCATTCCATGTCTGCAACCTGGATGCCTCTAGATACCATCTTTGATACAGTTATCCACAAAAATGGGGATAACAGTGCCTTTATGCAGAAGGGGACATTACACCTATGGAAACAAGCCATTGGACCTCCAGCAGTTCCATTACATAGAAATCATTAATGACTGTACGGTTGCCCAATACAAATCGTAACTATGGAATCTTTTGTGTGCAAGGCATAATGTTCCCACTAGCTACTGCTACATCAAACCCCTCAAAATCCACCGTAGGGATGCCTCTCTTAGCCACCCAGGCTGAGTCAATAAAGTTATGGGTTCCCCCACCATCAATCAGTACTGTGACTCGCTGACCCTATACAACACCCCTAATCCTGAAGGTGTGAAATCTGGGGACACTCGATAGAGTGGCGATCACTCCACTTTTGACCTCCTCATGTGGTTTCTCCTCAACCAATTTGTCCTGCTCACAATCATGTGCCTACTTTGCTTTCTCCTCCTCCTCACTGTCTGAAAGCACTTCTATGTAATGTGTTTTTCCCTTGCTCAGACATCTATGCCCAGGTTCCCATGGGTCCTTGCAGTTGAAGCAAAGATTCTTCCTCCTCAACTCATTATGAGTTGCCTCATCCATCTTCTCCTTACTCGTTCCTTCTTTCTTAAAGGGCTCAGTATCTTTGTTCTTTTGGGAACGAAAGTTTTGGAGAAATTTTTTGTCTTTGGGACCGCATCCTCCATGTCCTGTGTTTAGATAATAGCATCCTGTAGCGTCTCGGGTTTGAAGGCCTTTACCCAACCACGCAGTGGCTCGGATAAACCCTCTGTGAACAACATCACCAATCTCTGCTCAGATATGTCGGTCACTGAGACTGCAATCCTATGAAAGTCAGTGATGTAAGCATCTGGTGTCCCAACCTGTTAGAGTTGTGCCAACTCTCTGTAATGTAGCTCCAAAAATTTCCTGTCAAACCTCTCCATCAACCTCTGTGTGAAGTCCAAATAAGAGGTAATGGTAGCATGTCCTAGAGTGACCAATCCATGGTACCACCACTCGTGGGCCTCTCCGTCCAAGTGCAAGGTAGCGAATTTAATCGCCTCCGCCTATGTCATGGTGTTAAGAGGGAAGTAGGTATCCAACTTTTGAACTCATGCTCTAGCTGTGGATTTGCTCGAACCATCAAAAGAGGGGATGGTGAGCTTCCCAATCTTTCTCATGCGATCAACGGTCAATTGACCCCTATTGACCTCCCTTAGCATGTTCCTATACTTGATATTGCAGTAGTCCTGTAGGAATTGTTAGAATATATAAGATGGTGTGCTCGTTTTACCACGACGATAACCTCGTCTCCCAACCACAGGCCGAAGCCTCCCTCCGAGCACCTTAACCTTGACCTGAGAATTCCTCCGGAAGCAAACCCTAGGCTAGATAGCCAAACAAAAGACAGTGCATCTCTCCCCAAGGATAGCGCATCACAAAAACCTGATCAGATAGTCCAAACCCTAGCCAAGAGATATCCAAGCCAAATACTTAAACTTGTTGCTGCTGCAGCTGCACCTGCAACCCTCCTCCAAACCTGCGCACCAGCTACACCTGCAGTGCGCACCAACTGGGAAAACTGCAGTCCTGAGATGTGACAAATGAGAAACTGGCGCCCTGTATTTATAGTAATCCTGTCAGTTCACTGGGGCCGACTTCTCCTTCTGGGTATGTGTTTGTTTAGTATATTATTATTAATTCTGGCCGACTTCTTCTCTTGGAGGCTAATAGCCTAATATAAATTATATTCTTGAGCCGACAAGGCTTCTAGGGTTATTAGCCAAATCATTAGGGTTTCTCTTGCTTCCCGGAGTCTTCTATTCTCGTCAGGTTCACTTGTAGAGGTAAATACCTCCCGCAGCTACCATAATATTAACAGGAACATGGCCGCCTAAAATTCCTCGCTGAGAGCCTGATACTCTCTCCAATAGTCATCAAAGGTCTCACCCTGACCTTGTTGTCCTCGATTCCCTTCTTGTTGATTCCCCATGAACTGAGGTAAAAGCGGCCTGGGAATGATCCTTCCTGTGGTTCTAGTACCAAATTGTGCAGGAATATGGTTGTTCCTGCCCTCTGCATAGTTTCCATTGTTCCCATTGGGATCCCCTGCACCATTGTTGCCCCTATTGTGTCAATTAGTGCCTCCATTACCATTATTACCCCCATGGTTCTGGTTTTCCTGGTTGGTAGCAATCAGCTATGCCAATAGCTATGCTAATTCTTGTTGCCCATTTTGTATACCCTCTAAAATTTGCAAAGCCCTGTCTTCATTCTGATCCTCCATAGTTATTTCTTGTTCTACCTCTGGTTGGTTTTCTTCTACCTCTTCTTCCTGGTGAAAACTGTTTTCTACCCCTCACTGCCTCCTACTTTTGTAGGTGATATACCCTTCTCTGTCTCCTTGATTCATGAATTTTTAAATCTACTCAGGCTAGAAAGACTGATGCTCTAATACCACTGTAATATTCACTCTAATCTTTTTGGTGTTTTTGCTTAGTTTTATGGCTCAAAAAATTTGGAAAAAATATTTGTATGCAAACACTGTACAATAGTATTTTAGCAAATGTGTACTCTACAATTTCTAAATGAAATGTCAACACAAGATCCAAATTTCTTACTGCCCTTAATTATTCCAAATGGGTGCGCTACATCAGAAAATGCTCACAAATGATTTACCTTAGCAAATACAAAGAACCCGATATACATTTGTTGTAGGTTGTTCTTGCAATCACAATGAGAAATAGGAGATGAAGATGACAGTCATGTGGGCAGCAATCCTCCTAGATGGTATGGCTCTGATATATGAGACGGTTGGCTGAAGGAACAAGCCTGTAGACAGTGAAGAAACGTCCCAACAGTGATATAAGATAGCTCAACAAAAAGATTCGACCAGGTAGAAGAATGGAGGACCAGCACTCCCAAAATCGATTACCACTGAAGAAACTCAGTCACTAATGGATGAGTCGACCCCACACAAGATATCTTTGCTTGGAAAAGTTAATACAACCCCCATAAAAGAAATACGACCTTCCCCAAACAACAATGGCTCGATTCCCTCTAAAATAACTCATCCTTTCACAAAATATGCGCCCATACTGTGTAAAATCATCCCGCAACGAATAAATCAGTCTCACCTCAACAAATCTCATCCTCTACTGCACTCATCAAACTACAACAACTAAACACGGCCACCCAACATGGAAACTCGACCCCCCCTTACTCAAGAATTCGCCTAGCATACTGAGAAGTCGTCCACAATGAGAAAATGTCATCCAGCCTCAAGAGATTCGACCTCCATAAGCCAAAACTCAACCACAAAAAATGAAGCCTCCGCTGCCACAAGAAACCTCAACGATAATAGGAAAATCCGAGTCACTACATTGAAATCTCTGCTACAATAAAAATAAATCAGCTACAATGAAGTCCAATGAATAAATCGGGAGTGATCTCTTTCCAATGCACTGGCTAGGGTGGATAGTCTCACCACCGAAACCAATCTCTGAAATCTCCCTTAGGCTTTTGTGTTGAGATTTGTGTACCTTGGGAAGTGGTCCCCTTGTGGTTTTGAGTCTCTAAACACAAGTGGGAAATACTTTGGTACTATGTACCTTGTACTTTATGTCTAATTCAACTTTGACTTAAGTCAAAAAGTTGATTTTTTGTCACTTAGGCAAAAGTGACTAATTATTCACTTTGTGGGTGAATGAGGGGACATAAAGTGAACTTAGGGAACTTAACCCAAAGTGGGTTTGTGAGTAAGCTTATAGTGGGATGATCTCAAACTTTGATTAGAGATGGGATGGAGAGATCTAAAGCATCCATCTTTTAGGTTTCCTTATGGAGGTTCAAGAAGGGCACATAGGGCCAAGAGAGGCTCATTCACTCTTATGTTCACTTGGAGAGGAAGAGTAGATCTATGGAGATGAAGATGGAAACATTGGATGAGGGTTTCACGGGTGCCTCCTTCCATGGAGGGCTCTAGGAGGCTTTGGCTTCCATTGTTTTGTGGTGTTGATGCTTGCTTGGAGGAGGGTGCACTATAGGAGGAGGGAAAATTGATAGCAGGGAGGGCTTGCACTTGTCAGATTGCCTTGAGGAGAGTTTTGTTAGAGAGGTAGCACACTTGTTCATAATTGTATGAAAGGGTTTCTTCAACAAAGTTTCAGGGACCAAGGGCGCAAGCTTTCAGTGGGATTGAACAACAAGGGAGAAGGGCGCACCATGCTTGGGCGCATTTACTTTCTGGAACTTGTATAACAGCTTGAAAGGGGTTGCCATTGTATCAGGTTCATTTGTTTCATGTACTTATTGTATCTCACATTCTTTACATCACATATATAAACTTATATTCCAAACTGGTTTTCCCCGGGGGGTGTTTGTCCAGGGTCGTGTTGACCAAAAACCTTTGTGTCCATTTTCATGTATGCTAGAGTTTAGAACAACAATATTTCAGTTGTAAAGATCTAGAGGTGTGTTACATATTTAAGGCATGCATGTACTAACCTATTGGCTACTAAAACTACATGCTAGAGCACCTTAAAAGGTTATGTAACCTTAACAAAAAAGCAGTGAAGTTCCTGAACAATTTGTTGTTATAAAACAACAACAAAGAAGTGTTTGACAGTTGAAACTTAGAGCCAACTTGAGGTCAAAGAAAGACCTAGTTGGCAGCCTATTAGGACCTCAGAAAATCTTCATTTTCATCCCAAGAGTTCACAAAGCCACAAAGAGTTCTCTAAAAGAAAATTTAGAAAATGTCAAGTCATGAATGAGAGAGGGCTCCCCCCTTTTCCCTTTCTATTCATTGGTTGACTCTTTTGCGGCCATTTTACCTTTTGATAAGTTTAAGTGACTTTTCATATTCTCAATAGTCACTTAAGCACTCTTTTACCATTTACTCAATGTCACCCTTTAAAATTAATTGATTCCTGCTCCGATGACATTAAATAAATAATTAATTCCCTTTTTCACCACTGACTGACATTAAACAAATAATTAATTCCCCTTTTCACCACTGTCTGACATTAAACAAATAATTAATTCCCTTTTTCACCACGGCCTATAGCCTATGGGAATTACTTAGGCTATTTCGCCAATCTTCTAGAAGACTCATTTGGAAAGGGACATTACATAGACGCTTTGCTATGGAACATGAAAATGTTATAATAGGAGTTGAACCCCTTTCTCTCCTTTTAGTTAGGGTTTTAATTCCTTTTCGTAGTCATTAGGATTAGGTTTTTCAATTCTCTGATGCTTCTAGAAGTCTCTAATGGATTCCCATACATCATTGACTCCACATGGATGAATTATGGTGAGCTAACATGGATGCCACTTGGACTTGTAGGGAATAATTAGACCATTACCATGCCAATAGCATAACTTGTGCATATGAACTCCATTTGAGGAAAACAAACCATCAAATGCAATGAGCACCACCAAGACACTTTTCCTCGAGGTCAAAGAATCCAAAATTTCATTTCTTTGACTCTGAACCGAAGGATTTTCAATACCGGTCCAGTTTCCATGATCTTCCCTAAAGTGACCATTCCAAGTCCCAAATCATGTCTTCCAAATCTGAGAACATCAATAAAGTCATACAGTAACGATGTAGATCCATTTTGAATCAATACACTCCATATAATTCCAATGATGGTTTTCAAACTAGTCTGGAAAGTTGTGTTACATGATCATAGCAGAAATGCCAAATTTTTTTGTCTAGAAGGTGGTTGAGCTCATATGCATAACGTTTATTGACGATGAGGTAAAAAATTATGAATACAAACACGGGAATACATGCCAAAAATGTTAAAAACAAAGATGTAATAGGGTTATATTAAATATGAGTAAGCATCATAAAAGTAACCCATCTATAAGCATACATATGAAGTTTCTTTCATACTAAAAACAAAGGCAAATCACTAGGAGCATTATATTCTTGCACTCTTACAGTTTCTATCACGCAACGATTATCTCACTTTCTAATCATCGTTTCAGACAAATACAAACGCATCTTGGTGACTGGTCGCTCACAATTAATGTATCTAATGCGTGTAATCCGCGGTGCCTTATTCAGACACAAGGACATTAAACCTTCCAAAGGTATTCGAAATACACATAAAGTCACTAAGAAAATCAAAGAAGTTATCCTTATGCAACCTTTATGACGGTAAAGACGACTAATTGAAAGAATGTGTCACCGTCGGGTGGACGTGTCATGCTATTACATGGCACATAATATAACACGGAATCAATGCAGACTTAACGAAGATCTTCTTTGTTGCTGTAAGAAGCCCGTAATATGACTATGGGAAACATGGTAGAAAATCGTTTCATGCGCTTTGTACTCTGTTACTAGCTAAACTTGGGTGTATTTTCTGTGAACTCAATCATTACGAAGTGCCCTTTTGCCTAGTTCACAAGTATTAAAAACACAAAAAAACATCTTTGCAAAATAAAACTTTTCAAGAAAGAGCTTAACTACCTTTGCTTCTAGACTGTGTTCATCCAATCCAGATGGTCTCGTAGACTCAGCGATTTCCAACACAAGTACAACTTCAAGAACATTTTCCTTTTCTCCCGTAACTTCCAGGCGATATGCAATTCCTTTCCCAATCCTAAAACAATCTCTACACAAATAAACGCACCAATAAGCTGATAAATTGCTACTATATTTCGATCGCAATACTTGCTCAACGGTCACTTAATGCCATTTAATAAGACAAATTAATTAGGGGAAACTATGTCATAAGAAAATAAATTAAAGCGAATACAAACAGAATTGTTAAAACTTACATCGACAAAAGTGAACGGAATTTATATGGTTAATCAAAATAATATAACGTTAATATAATGTAGCTTGAAGACATCAATTTTTAGTCCCGACTTGTTGGGACTATAGTTTTATTTTGGAAGTCACAGAAGCTTGACTTCAAATTACTTTGCTCACTCTCACGCAAATGTTTTGCACTTTCTACTAAAAACATTATTAATTTGATTTATGTTTAAATCAAAATTATTTTTCTAACATTTTATATACTTTTAATTCACATTTTTCAATGGTAAATTGACATGGATGTGGTTGAAATATCCGTCGTGTTTTTCCCCTAATTATCTATGATTATTAGAATAGAAATGAATTAAAAAAAAATAAATTTCAAAATAATTAAAAATTGAATTCACTCTTAGCCTTGTTATCGTGCAATTTGTACTTGTCCCAAAGGGAAAGGCTAAAGAAGGGCAAATTGGCATAACAGGAAGGTGTCCTATCATTGTCACCTTAATAAGACACCTCTTTCTATTTAGGGATGATAGCCGAGGGAAGATGTGTTAAATTTTTTAATTAAATAAAATATCAAGGCAAGTGTTTCTCATCCCTAGGCACCTAAGGGGTGAGAAAGTGCCTAATGTGGGCCCTAGTCATTTAATTTGTGAGATGCAAATTAAAAGGTGACTTTATGACTTTAGTAAGGGTGAATGAAGAGACATCAAATCTCAGCCACACATCTAATCTAATCTCAGCCATTGGATCAGAAAACTCCTCACCTATCTCATGAGGTCGATTAAGGTAGAGGGGTGCACCCATTCTTGGGTTGTTCATGTTTTTTTGTTGAGATAGCAAAAAGAGAAGAGAGAGGTCGATCTTTGAGAAGAGAGACAACATTTGCAGGAGGAGAGGCACGCATCCCAAGGCAAATAGTAGGCACAGATTAAGAGGCAACAAACAACAATAAAGAACAGTCCATACAGTATGGATTTGAAGGGTTGTACTGCCATTAATGTGCACAGATTTCGAGGAGAACAACATCAAGATTTTTTGGGAGTGTTGGCATGCTTTCCAAGGCTGTTGTACATCTATTTCAAGCACAAAAATCGAGGAGGTTGCTGGGCACGTTCTTCTAGGTGAGAAAAGTCCGTACAGACCTACACAAAAATCGAGGGCCGTACCACAGAAAATTCTGGGCACGTTTTTCTAAGCATTCGGCACAGTGTTCAAGGCATTTGTTAAGCTGGGTTTTCCATACAGTTGCAGCAGAGATTTGGCACGCATTTCGAGGACAGACCGTACAACATTTAATGTTGTGCCAGCCGTACAGTGGTACGAATTTCTAGTTCAGAAATCAAGAAGCAAGCTACATGAATGTCCAGATAAGTTTGTAAATTTCTGAAGAGGAATATGCTGTAAAAGAATTTCTCAGAAGCTCATAAATAATAAAAATCCCTCTCTCACTGGTTTTCCCCTTGTGGGTTTTTCCAGGGTCGATGTTAGACCGAAAATTTCTGTGTCATTAATTTTCTGAGTTTTATATGCTGCTGATATTTTATTTCTGCATTATAAACGATGTTCAGAATCCTCATGTTTCAGTTCTGAAGTTAATTTTCTACTAAGTTTTATTTGCTGATATAAAACTGGGTTTGGGCATTAAACATTGGCTGAAAAATCAGCGAGACTGAAATTGGGTTGGGGTCTGAAAATTTTACAAGACATACCCGGTGACCTTGGGGTTTGAGAAGGCAAAGGTTGAAGTATCAAAAAAGATATCCCCTCTCACAAGTCACGCCGATCAGAAAGTCACAAAGTTTTAGAAAATGAAGCAATGATATGCTTTAGCGTACCTGCCCAAAACACTATTTTGCAAGTATAATTTGATGTCAGTGCTTCATAAAAATTTGGACTTGTCAATCAAAGTAATCAGTTGATGTAGGATGAAGCAAACAGAAAATCTATAACAGCAATGTATATAAGATGATGGCTTCACAATCAATGCCTTAAATAAGCTTCACAATGACCAAAAACGATGACCTAACAATAGCAATATACTAGCACTTGTTAAAAGCTAAATAGGCAATGTAAAAATCAACTTTTGCAATTGTTTTTAAGAGCTTTTACTGTTGTAATAATTGGTTGTAGCTTACTTTTGTAACAACAACAAGAAGGTTAGTGAATTAGTCTAATCTAGGGTTAGGAAAGGTTAGTAGATTTAAGGGTTGATTTCATCAATCAATCAAATATAAGGTCTAGATCAGTGTCTTTAGGGCTAATGGAGTCACTTTTTGCAACAACAATCTTGAAGGAAACAAATGATAATGTGTGAGCTAAGGACAAAGAGGGATGATGGTTGAGGTGTTGGTAACCCAAGGCCTCAATCAACAAGCCCTAGAAGGAAAACGGATACTAGGAAGTAGGTAACCCTAGGCCCTAGCAGTTTTCCTTCTTCTTTAGCTCAAGTTTGAAGTAAACAATGGCTTGATGAAGCAAATGATGCTAGAGTGCTACAATAGTAGGGATCTAGCACAATGCTTCAAAGGATAGGCTTTCTAGCAAAATCTAGTAGGTGAAAAGCTATTAAGACAAGGACAATAACATGTGTTTGATCTCCTAGGGTTTTAAGCTAGCAATTTCATAATCTTGGAAAAATGCAAAGTAAATGTACTATAACCATTCAAAATAAAGAAGAATTGCAGAAATTCACTTACATTCACCAAGAATAATCTAGCAATTAGCCTAGTTGAAGACTTTTCACCAAGAAAAATGTCAAAAACACCAATATAAGCCTCCTCCAAGAGTTGCGCTATAAGATTCTCAATTAAATTGATGAAGAAATCTGCATATCTTCTTTGGGAAATTTCGTCAAACAGTTAGATGTCAGACTTAGTTTTCCTTGTCAAATGGACTCTTCCAGTTGTGCTGACTCATGGAAGGTTTATGTGGTGTTCAGGGAGTCATTTGAAGAGTTTTCTACTTCCTTATAACTCCCTCAAGTTCTGTTGTTATATCTATATGAGTTCTGGTATGTGCATATTAGCATTTCTCATTGAATCATTATGTCAAACAGTTTGTGTGCTCTTGTTGTCGATTGCATTTATACCTATATTTTTTATGTATTTGATTTTTTAAGACAACATATAATTTGTCATGAATACACAAGAATGCATCGTAGGAAAGACACTAGAGATAAATCAAGAATGCACCAAAATACCTTTATAATCCTTGACTTAATTTATATAATAGAAGAGTGACTGCCAAGGTAATTTCCAGAAATGAACACAGAGATATGATGGTTGTATTGGACTACTGAAATGGCTCCCAAGCAAATAAAACGAACACCATTAACCCCTCCAAGATAACCCATGAGCTGGTTGTTCCGAACAGTGAATTTGTTCACACGAACTAAGGGTTCCAAGATGAGGATTAGCACCCTTGTTTCATGCCCACGACCTATTGTCACAATATAGATAATTTTACTGCAATTTACCAAGGTAATTTGTCACTCTATTAATGTAGGAAGTCGCCCTTCTATAGGGAATAAGTCTCTTCTCAAAGTAGAATAAAAACTGCCACGGTAATGTGCCAGAGAAATGGAATCAGAGCCATATATGCGCCCAACCACACGGACAGTGTTGCCAGAAGCGGGAGCGAAGCGGGAGCGAAGCGGGAGCGAAGCGGGAGCGTTTTAGGAAGCGGGAGCGTTGGAAGCATCATTTTCCAAAAATCCTCGGAAGCGAAGCATCCGGGAAGCGTCTATTATATATACATATAATTTTTTATATATATTGCATTTATATTCAAAAAAATATGTAGAAAGACAAATTAGTTGCAGAATATATGAAAACATGCATATTTGTACATCAATATAGATAGAAATGACATCC
>ML819319.1:32597-44749 GCA_009831015.1 Picea engelmannii
TAATGCACTTTAACCAAAGTCAAAGTACAAATAGACATAAAGTACTAGGACAAAGTGCCAAATGACTTTCCCACATGTGCTAAGGAAGGAAAACACATGGGGAACACCTCCCAAGGTACACAAATCAACAGCTATATAGGAAAGCAAGCTTCACTTGCTTGTCCATTGGAATATCGGGCTTGTATACTTGTCTTTTCTCATGTCTCGGGTAGGTACAACAATCTTCTGCAGGTACACTACTTCTTGGAAACCTTCTCTCATCGACAAGACTTCATCCCAAGCCTTCCATCTCTCCATAACTTGACCTATAGGGGCTTCATCCTTCATCACCTCAATTTCCATCTCAATCCCCTTAGGGTCATCGAGATTCGACCCGTGTGGTGATTTTCATCATCACTAAAGTGACGGGAATACCTATCTAAGGTGACAGTGGGTAGGTGTTCTCTTAGTTCTCACCATCTTGTGGATTGGGTCAGGGTTTTCCCAACCTACAATTTGTGCGAGAATAAGGTCATTGTAAAAAAACAATTTGGGCATCAACTTCAAAATATAACAATAGATTGGGGGTGAATGTGTCCATACAAGGTTTAACACTTATGGCACTAAATAAGGCATCTAGATGCAACACACTATTTCGTACACACCACAACAAAA
Organism: Picea engelmannii; assembly: GCA_009831015.1. Taxonomy (NCBI): domain Eukaryota; kingdom Viridiplantae; phylum Streptophyta; class Pinopsida; order Pinales; family Pinaceae; genus Picea; species Picea engelmannii. The sequence continues at coordinate 33,252 of ML819319.1, forward strand.
TGGTATTTGCAAGAGAAAGAATCACAACTTAAAGGAAATGGATATTTGTATGCTCCAATCTAAGGAACTAAGTCATTTTTGGACAAAAGTTGTCAATTGTTCATGTTACATAGTTAATCGCACTCCCATTAAAGATTTAAAAAATATAACACTTGAGGAAGCATGGAATAACATAAAAATAGATATAAGTCACCTGCATGTGTTTGGCAGTGAAGCATGGACGCATATCCCTAATGAGAAAAGGAAAGTGTTACAACCTAAAAGTTAGAAGTGCATTTTTATTGGTTATTCAAAGGATGTTAAAGGTTATCAATTTCTTGTACCTAATACAAAATAAATAATTGTTAGTAGAGATGTTAAGTTCGATAAAGGTCTCTCAACCTACATGCTTGACTACCATCTTCATCCTGTGATCCATCCTCTCTGCATGTGTCGTCCCTTTTTAATCCTATACCAACTTTTTCTTCTTCTAATCCTTCCACTTCTATTATAGATCAGTCTTCTTCTTCAAATAATGATAGCGAGGATGAAAATAGTGCTAAACCTACTCATCCTTGTCCTCTAGATGAGTCTATTGAACTTGAACTTGCACTAGTGCCACAAAGCTTCCTCAATGGGTTTTTACAATAAGGGAAGCCACTGGTGATCTAGTTGATGATCCTTTTGATCAGTGTTGCACATGTTCATGGTTCCTGTTATCTATCAAGTTGCACTAGGATGGACTTGCAGTTGAGCCGCCAAAGATTGAACATTCACATGTTCGAATTCAGAGTTTAGAAGTCCATCCAGTCAATTTTGACCACCTTTTTTCGCATTTCCAACCCTGCAGGGCATTGTAATAAGATGAATTAGTATGATAAAATTGTAAAAGGCTTAGTCTCCTAAGACTTAGACATGAGTGCATTACTCTAGAGTGTTTTTTTTACTTGTTAATTATATTTTGCTCTTCAACAATTTATAATTTCCAAGTTTTTTCACTCGATTCCTACAAAGTTGGAGTATATAACTCATGGTTAGGCCTTAGCTTGGTCTTCTAATCCTAGTATCTCATGTATATTACCATACTAATCATCCTCCTAGAGTTTCATGGAAATGCGCTAAGTCCCCCATAGGTTGTTAAAGTTTTGAGTCAATAAAAAATTTCCCACAAAAATGAGATTTGTTAATTGTAATTGATCAATAAGTTAAAAAAGTGGTACTAGGAGGGATTATATGCCTTGGGGGCATTTGTTTTTTGGACTAAGAATACCCACTTTACCTAAGTATGCACTTTGTGAGTGAAAATAAGTGATTTTAATCAGTGAAAATCAATTTCTCCAACAAAAAACAAATAAAAGGAAAAAAATAAAATAAAATCAGCAAGCATATTATTTAGGAAACATGTCTCAGAGATGTTTTCCTTATGTCTTCAGTGAATTGAAGTGGTGAAAACCTCTCTTAAATGAAAGGTGAGTTAGGTGATGAGTTGGACAAGGGAGGAGATCCCAAGATTGGGACTTGCCCTCTCTTAGCATGTGTGGTACATTTAGGAGGAGGGGCGTTGTAATGTTCCCAAGCCAATATGCCAGGAACATCACTATTTTGGGTGTCTTTTTAAACTTTTATTGGTTGTGGCATTTTGTCAAACACTTTGTTGATTTACTTGTTTGTATGTGTTTACTTGCAGGTTGACCCCTTGATATTTCGACCTTAAGGTTTTTTTCAGTTATTCAGCACAGTTTATCAAGATATATTCAATACAATGCAAGATCTCATCAATACACAAAATATGGAACCATAAAGCATAGATCTGACCTTTTATTAAGAAAGCAAGAACTTGTTACAATGAAGATGTCGATCTGGAATGCTCAACAGATGGATCCAATAACAGAATAGGAGCTGCTACAAAATGCTCCAAGAAGATACTACAATAAGCCTCCAAAGGCTGAATACACCATGAATACCAATACAAGGAGATCTGGGTCGTATGAAGTGTCAACCCCCAAGCTGGAAGATGCCACGCCCTACTAGAACCCTGAATAACCTCAACAATTCGGCCCTGCTGCCAAAGATGTCCAAATGCTCCAATGAAGATGCCAAACAGTAGATCGGGTATCTAAAATAACAACCCAGGTGCTCAAATCTCCAAGATCCTCCCCAAACTCGTGGATCTGTCTCTCCTCCAAGGAATGGTGCGTCACCCCTAGATGCCTGAAACCTTAGATAATTTGGCCTTACTATCAAAGACCTCCAAATGCTACATTGAATATGTCGAACTATAGATCGGGATGAGTAGAATCCCCTCCTAAAATATCAGACCGAAACACCAAGGGAAACTCCTCCTAATGGAGCTACGCCCTCCTGAAAATTGCCAAACCCTACAATTTCGGCCCTGATGAAGGAGGCCTCCAAATGACTTGAAACTCACTAGAAAGGTAGATTCGGACACTGCAAGTCATTATGTGAAGTCTCATGGTCAGATCTGAAGTATAACCCCTCCAAAATGAATAGATCTGAATCTCAAAAATGCCCTCCTTCTCTCCAATTCGCCCCAATGCTCTAGGGAATCATCTGGACCATAAAACTCTCTCAAGAGGCACTAGAAATCATGGCCAAGGCCCTGCAAGTAAAACCCAAGTGCTTAAATCTCCAAGAGCCCTCTCAAACTCCTACAACGAACATTCCTTCAATGAATGGTGTGCCCCCCTTGCTGGAAACCCCCAATGGTGCACCCTCTCCCTCTTCATGTGCCTGTGGCTGGTGTAGAACCCTCCTGCACTGAGTAGATATGAACTAGAATGGTGTGGGGGAGCATTGCATCCCCGAGACCAAGCTTGGGACAAGCTAGGTGGAATCCTTCACCACTGAATCATCCTCTAGGGTTTGTTAAGTCAAAACCCGCAAGACCCCCAAGATATGGGCTCACTAGCTAGAAGCTAGATATCAAAAGATAAACATGCATGAATGAATGAATAGAGGCTCTTGCCTCTTTTTTATACTTCCTACATCCCCTTGTCTCTCCAAAGTGACTTTTATTTTTTAATTATTAATTAATTAATTAATTAACCTTTTTACCTCTGAAAAACACCTTATCTCTCCTAGTGGCTTCCCTGGCCACTGAAAGTCACTTCTCATCATCCTATCCTGTAGTCATGTTCCTCCTGATTCCAATGAGCTACTACACTGAAAGGTTCCTCCAAGTATTGTGCCCAAAATGACCTCTTCAGTGAATTTAATTAACTTATAGCTCAAACTACTCAAAATTATGGAAATCATCGGAATGCAACGGAACCAAAGTAAACATGTGCGGAATGGATCATAATGATGAAATGGGATGAGCGATGCAAGTCGGACCCCAAAATACCTCTCAATAATCTATGTACTCGCTATAACCTCCATCTGGCTACTCTGGTCATCATAACCCTCTGTAATGTAATGATGTCCCAAAGTGGGGACATTACAGGCGTCAATCCCAAGAGGGATGACTCGCTCTTTCCACCTACCCTTTACAAGTGGCAACTCCCCCTCTCCCATGCGCTCTTTTGATGTAGAATTGACTCATACCTCACATGGAGATGTGTCCAAGTGAACTCCCCTTCAATTTCCACTCCTCCTCACTTAGCTATGTGCCCTCTTCCACTTGGCTATGTGCCCTAGCTTGGGAATTGTCACCCAAATTTCTATAAAGAAAGGTCGACCCCTCATCATTGGTTTAGTTGGAGCTTGGGATTGGATGCTTGTTGTTGTGATAATGTAATACTCTTTTATATTGGAATAAAGAAGACTTTGGAGGTCATATTGGTGGCTTGGATAGTGTGTGGATGCATGTGCTTATGAGGTGATATTGTTCTATTTCATGTGTTCTTATATTGTGGTTTAAATTGGCATTATAGGAGTACTATTACTCACTAGGATAGGATTTCTAATCTAGCTTGATTAGTAATCTTATTATCTATCTATTAAAGAGATTTTAAATGCATTATTTGTTTGGTTTAACCAATTTTGTGTTGAAGTCTCTTTTGTAGGTGATACCATTTTCAAACCCATTTTACTTGCAAGTGTTTGAATCAATTGATGCCTCACTTGGATATTTGGATGATCTATATTGACTCTTGCATTCCTCCAAGACATTTGAAGAAGATCCCTCCTCATTCCACCAAAGAAGGACTCCATTGCCCAAAGATATTCCAAGCACAAGCTTGCTATCTTTCTCCTTCAATAAAATTTATAATTTCTTGGTTACTTTTTATTTTATATGCAAGCATTTGGATCTGATTTCTAACTCTAAATCCTTAGTTTCTACTATGCATGCATAAGATAAATTGGATCTTATTTTTACTCAAAGTTTCTATCTAAAAGTCTAGATCTAGTATAGGAAAAAACTTATTTTATCAAGTTTTTCTCTAAAAAATTTAAGGGATAAAAGGTAGTCTTTTTCTAAGTGCTTGCATTGTACAACATTTAAGTGCTTCTAATTTGATGCTTTAAAACAACAACCAAATATCCTAAAGAAGCAAGCTTTCTAGCTTGATTTCCTTAGTTCTTTTTTGCAATTTTTTTTGAACTTAGAATATTTTTGGGTTTTCATACTAACATCCCAAGACACTCTTAAAGTGTTTTTGGGCATCTTTTGTTTTGGTTTTCTTGTATTTTTGTGCAGGTTTGCAAATAAAAAAGGGGAAACTCTACCAAATTTTGGTGGATTAGGAGCTTCCAGGACCCCCAAAAGTGCCTTGTACCTCTTAAAACCATTGTAAAAGCTTGTAAACTTCTCTGATCCACTTCTATAAGGATCCAAAGTCTCCCAAAGAGAGACCATTATAATCAAATCAATAAAAGATTGGGATACACAGTGCCCCATTTTTGTTTCCCCCTAGGGGGGTGGTGTCTTGTGGTGTGGTTATTTATTTGGCTCATTTTCTTTCATTTTAGTCACTAACCTTCATCTAAGAAAAAAATAAAATAAACACAACAACAATAATCACATTTAGCATAGTTTTCAATTTTGGAAAGTAAATTTTGATTGTTAGATTAGATTTCCTTTTTTGCAAATTTTTATCTTTTTTGGGGAAAATAAATTGGTCCCCTCAGCTCCTCTGAAAAGAGGCTCGACAATGTGGACTTAGTAATTAGTGAAACATTTATTTTCCTGTCATTTCAATTTCTTGCAAATAAACCAGTCCCCTTAGCTCCTATGAAAAAAGGTTGGTCAGTGTGGACTTAATTTAATTAGAAACATTTATTTTCCACATTTTTATTTCAAGTCTTTGTTTTACTGCAAAAATAAGCCTTTCCCCTCAGCTCCCCCTAGTATTGTTCCCGACCCTTCCTCTGTGAGATTAGTCTCGATCTCTGAAAGTAAGTTCATACAGAATCGGGGCTAGTTAGTGTGGAGTAGTAATAATTAGGACAATCTTAAAAGAAGTTATTGTTTGGTGTGGAAAACCACATAAAGGGAGTGTGCGAAGTTAGACGAAATGCATCGGGCTTGTTCCCCTCCGTGTTGGACATTCAATACCTTTATTGAGTTTGTTGGTGAAGCCATTTGGGTTTCAACAAAGTCTCCACAAATTTACATACTAAAAGGATAGTCTCTCTAGAGGCCACATCTTAGTTTAGCTTTGTTATCTTGCAATGCAATTTCACACAAGAAATAAATTAATCTCATTTATCAAATCTAAAAATTTTAAGGACATTTTCACAAGGCAATCTACATTTTCAGCAGCATTACACATTTCATAAAACTTGGCACTAGTCTCATTATTTACTTTTAAATCCATTTATTTCAAGTACTTATATTTTCTTCAAAGCTTTTCCATTTTATCTAAAGTATCTTATTTGCTTATGGTTATTTACTTGCTAGTATTTGTATCCTTTGATAATATTTTATGCAAGTATCTCTTTGATTGAATATCTTCTCCATAAGCATTTGTAGTGAATGAATGAATGATATATGTTGCTAGTGTAGATTTACATATTGTTATATTTTCTTTGTTGCAATAAACTCCTAGACTTTATTTCTTGCTCTTAGATTAGTTCAAGCCTAGACGGAGGAGTCGAGGATCATGTGACAAAACCTTGACTCAAGACTTGCCCCCAAGGAAACCAAGTGGATTGGATATTTCTTCCACGTTCCCAAGGTGTGTATAAAGGTGACAACAGTTCCAATGTGTCTCCTCTTTTGGCTCAAGTTTCGAGCATGGGATGTATCCATGAATGAAGAATTCCATTCCTTGATGTCGAACGATACTTGGGATCTAGTCCCTCTTCCCAAAGGAAGAAAAAATGTTTGATGCAAATGGTTTTATAGGACTAAGTATACAATAGATGGTAGTGTTGATTGACACAAGGTGCACGTTGATGTATGTACCATCGGACAAGTACTTCCATGTCATTTTGTGTCTAGACTCTAACACGTGGGAGTCATCCTTAATACCTCTAATGACTTAGGAGATTCACTTTGATAAAGTAATTATTAAAGTGAATGTACTCTTGTAACTAATGTGAGCTTAGTTTAATTAAATGCCTAAGTATTTGGCATTAGTGTGTTAAATTAAATCTTAGCCATCAATCATAAAATGAAGGTGATATTTAATCTCATCCTTTGATCACTTTGGAGATCTAGGGTTTTGAATTTAGGGTAAACTAAAGGTTATAAAAGGAAGCCTAAGAAAAAGGAGTATACACGCATAAAATGAGTGAGTGAGATCTCATTGATTGGGTGGAGAAGGAATTCCATCCAAGTGTGCAGGGGTAGGGGTTGAGGAAATGAGCAAAGGGCTAGCAAGGAAGATAGTAGCCAACCAACAATTATCCCAGGATGTGAGCCTATTTTTTTATCAATAAAGTCAACAAGGTATTGGTTTTCCCTTAGGAGTTTTTCCAGGGGTATTTTACCCAGAAATTACATGTGTAATTTGTGTATGGTTTCTATATTTATGCTTTAATGTTTAGTTAATAACTATGTTGTGATTTTATTCAATAAAAGTAATCTATTTGGAAAAAATTGTCGAATGCTGGGCTAGAGAGAAAATTAACATGGTTGTTGTCGCTCTTATACACACTTGCAAACGTGGACTAAGTCTCAATCCACTTAGTGTGTCCTCGGAGACACAATGTCTAAGTTCAAGCCCATTGTCGCCTTGACTTGAACTCCTTCCATCTAGGCTTACTCCTAGGGAAGCCAAGGGGGGTAGTCCCTAGTTACTATGTAAATTATTAGAAGTTTTCTAGGAGTTAATTTTAATTTGTTAAAGGTTTGGGGGGGGACTAGCCTATATGAGAGGAAAACAATGCAAATGCAAACCTTCAATGACAAGCAACCCTTTCCCTAAGTCAACTAAGACTAGTGCCTAAGGTTGGGAAAGGGGTCAACTAAAGTTACAACAACAGATTAGAAAGAATAACTTTACACAAGGTTTACAATTAGATATAAAGAATAAAGCAACTATCTACACAAGTTAGAATGCAAAGAATAACTAAAAGATACAACAATATACAACTATGAACAAAGAAAGAAACAAGCACTAACTAGATCTAACTTGAAGCAACAATGAACTAACTTGGTTTGATTGTGCAGGGAAGGAAAAGATCACTCAAGATAACATTCACCACAACACAACAATTCAACAAACCCAAACAATGAAGTGCCCCCACAAGGTGCGCAACTTCAAGGGGTTATTCAATGGCTCCAATGTTCAACTCCAAAAATAGATGAAAGACCAATCAAAAGAGCCTCCAAGGGCTAGTGCGCAACTTCAAATGGACAAAGATAAAGCATGAAATAAAGCCTCCACAGGCAAAGATGTGCAACTCTTAAGATGTATTAATCAACCATCCACAATGCTGGATAAAATTGCATGAAAGATAACTTAGAGTGAAAGTAATTGCATAAATGAAAGAGCATGAACCATAAAAATGAAAGTGTGAAGTTAAACCAAGGTTGCTTGTGGATATGTTTTAATATTGATTAGGTTGATTAAGTTAAGTTGAATCATAGACTAGGTGGCTTCCCTAAAAGCAGGGAGAGTTTTAGGGAAGCCACCTAGTCTAGGATTCAAGTTCATTTAATCAACCTAATCAATCTTAAAACATATCCACAAGCAACCCTGGTTTAATTTCACATGTTCATTTTTATGGTTCATGCTCTTTCATTTCTGCAATTACTTTCACTCTAAGTTATCTTTCATGCAATTTTATCGAGCATTGTGGATTGTTGATTAATACATCTTAAGAGTTGTGAATATTTTCCCGTGGAGGCTTTATTTCATGCTTTAGATTTTTCCATTTGAATTTGTGCACTAGCCCTTCGAGACTCTTTTGATTGGTCTTTCATCTATTTTTGGAGTTGAACATTGGAGCCATTGAATAACCCCTTGAAGTTGCGCACCTTGTGGGGGCACTTCATTGTTTGGGTTTGTTAAATTGTTGTGTTGTGGTGAATGTTATCTTCAGTGATCTTTTCCTTCCCTGCACAATCAAATCAAGTTAGTTCAAGTTAGATCTAGTTAGTGCTTGTTTCTTTCTTTGTTCATAGTTGTATACTGTTGTATCTTTTAGTTATTCTTTGCATTCTAACTTGTGTAGATAGTTTCTTTATTCTTTATATCTAATTGTAAACCTTGTGCAAAGTTATTCTTTCTAATCTGTTGTTGTAACTTTAGTTGACCCATTTCCCAACCTTAGGCACTAGTCTTAGTTGACTTAGGGAAAGGGTTGTTTTTCATTGAAGGTTTGCATTTGCATTGTTTGCCTCTCATATAGGCTAGTTTCCCCCCAAACCTTTAACAAATTAAAATTAACACCTAGAACACTTCTAATAATTTACATAGTAACTAGGGATTACCCCCCTTGGCTTCCCTAGGAGTAAGCCTAGACGGAAGGAGTTCAAGTCGAGGTGACATTAGGCTTGAACTTAGACATTGTGTCTCCGAGGACACACAAGTGGATTGAGACTTAGTACATGTTTGCAAGTGTGTATAAGGACGAAAAAATCTTTGGTGACGTTGTCGGGGATAAGTCTTTATCCTTGGCCTTAATGACTTAACTCAATTTATTCTTTTAAAACTAAGTGATAAATTGTTCCCTAAATTTTTTTAACTTGGGTTGGTTTTTCATGGTTTGCTTACTCTCCAAGTGGCGACTCCATTTGAAAATCTCTTTGAAGTATACTACCGGGAGAAATCCTCTTGTTCCTTGTAGGCTGCTTGAAAGTCTTGGAAAAGAAACAATCTCTGATATCCATTTCTTGTTGTACATAATAAGCTAACAACTTCTTTTTTTCCTTCTTGTTTTTGCTTTGTTTGATGCTCTTGTTTGTTTGAAAAAAACTTGGTCATCTGGCGACTCCACTTCAAAATAATTTGAGAAAGTATTCTTCAAGAAGGAACTCACGGCTTGTTATCTTCATCCTTGAACTTGAAAAAGTTTTTGGATGAGGTTAGCCAATTTTTCTTCTCGTTGGATCCTTAGTAATCTTTTGGATCCCAGATCTTTTATTTTTCAACGAGTAATGAAATTTTTTATAAACCTTTTGATTTTTCAGGAATTGCTAGTTATCCTCATGACAGATCTGATGATGTTGTTGAAAAATTGTTTGATTTTCATGATTATGGTGATGCTTGCGCTCATGTCAGGACCTTTGGGAAGTTAATTGATGAATGGTGTGATCCACCTATTTATGAGGATGTTCTAATGAACTTGTTTGTCATGACTCTTTTTCCAGGATATGCTTATTATTGGTTTCATGATTCTGAGGATAATACATTCAAGACCATACGGGTCTTGCTGCATGCCTTTTTGGAAATATTTGGGGATGATCAGAATGAAACTTACAATGAATTGGTTGATGCTTTTATGGGAAAATGGTAGAGGAAGAACCTTCCAGATATAAAAAATGTCAGTTCATCTATAAAGATAGATTCTCCACCAGATCCCATTGAGGAGCTTAAAGAAATCATTCAAAACATGTAGTTTTCCCATGCAAATTAGTATGAGGCCATGCAATTTTCCCATACTAAACAATGTGAGGCCATACAGTTGGCCATGGCCGAAGAGTTGAAGGCCATGGAAGATCAATTAGAGATCATGGATGCTCCCTTTGCAGAGGATGAGACTTGTATTGAATATCCAAACCCTATTGAACTTGAGCTTCACAGTGAAAAAGATAGGGAAGTTCATAGGGAAATTATGGATGAATCCATGGATGGTCCAATAACCAATCTTGAGGAGATAAAGGAATTTGGATTTGAAATTGTTGAATATCTAGATAATTCAAGTCACCACCCTCCTCCCGAGGAACCAATCTCTTTAAAGGGGAACTTTGACAATCTTGATGAAAACAGTGCAATGGTTCCTTTGACTTGTTCATTTCCAACCTCTCAACCAAATGATGACTTAATACATGATAATGGGAGAATGGAAGGCAACTTCAGTTTATCAGTTTCATATCATTATGAATAGTGGTTGGCCTTCCACCATGACGGTCATGTACAACAAGGTATCAAATTTTTACACGGCTTGTCAAACTCCAATGTTTGGTTGAATAGAAGAAGCTGCATGATTATTGGCTAGTTCTTTCTCACAAGAAACTCCAAGTTGATAAAACTTGGAAAGGGGTCTTCTATGAGTCATCCCGGACAAGAATGTTTCAGAGATTTGTGGATTAAGACTTAGTCCATGTTTGCAACTGTGTTTAAGGAAGACAACAATGGTATCAGAGGCATGTTTCTGAAGAAAGGAAGCCACGTTGTGCACAGAGACACGATCTTGCAATGCAAAATTTTTGTTTGCTGGTTGCGGGTAAAATTAAGAAATTAAAAAAAATAAAAATAAAAGAGAGGTATCATATGACAGTCGTACAACAGTTGTCGTGTGGGTCATATAGTAGATGTAAATCCATCGTACATTGCATATCGAAGGTGGAGCGTGAGACTATTGTAGAGGCTGGGCAAAGAACACACGAGAGGCAGTGTGGGCGCTATAAAGATGGACTGCGAAGATCAGTAGGCAAGGTGTGTACGCAGGAGTTTGGATATGCAGTCGACATTCAATCGCTAGTTGAAAACGAGTCGCCAGCCATTAGCCAGTCGCCATGCCATAGCAGCAATAGGCGGTAGGAGGTTGCAGGGGCGGTAATATCTGACAGAGGTGTTCCAAAGATTGTAGCCGCCATGAAAAGATCCGGCTACAATAGTGACGACTAGGAAGAGGCATGAGATGCAAAGGGCGTCCAAGAACAACCGACAGTGGAAGAAGGTGTTGGGAGCAGGGCGAACATGGCTGGGGATGGCACGAAGGAGTTGCAGGATGGGGGATAGGCATCACCTAGTGAAAAGGAGCAGACAGTCGTCGACCAGGAAAGGAGTGTGGGCTGCAGAAAAGGGAGTCGTCGTCCAGTAGGGACACCTCTAGTAGTTGTCGACCAACTAGCATAGTTGCCAGAACAACCAATAGAGGCCGCCAGCAAGGCATCCAACAGACAAACAGGTCAGCAGAGCCACCAGGCAGCCCAGGAAGCT
>ML819319.1:51509-62385 GCA_009831015.1 Picea engelmannii
ACTCTTCACACGTGCCAGATTGATATAAATAATAGGCTAGCGCCTCACTTCTAAAACACACTTCACTTGCTCATTCTCTTATGAGGCAAGCTGCAATTCAAGTTGGAGAGAGGAGAAGAAGGGTGGCGCATCTCTTGGAGGAGGACTTTCTGTATTGTTTGATTTATCTCTTGAACTTTGTATAAGCTATTTATGATAAGGAAGTTTTTGTTGGGTTTTCTTCCCCTAGAGGGTTTCCCAGGATAAATGTTGTGTCTATTGTGGATGTGTATTTCTCAGTGCTCTCGTTCTTATTATGCTCTTATCTTATGAAATGAAAAGAACTATAATAAAGGCATAAACATTAACAGGCTTCCCTGGTGACCTCAAGGGATCTTATAGCAATCTAGAGGCAAGTCTATGGCCCCCTATCTTGGTCACTCAATGAGATAGGCTAGGTCTAGGAAAGTGGAAAGGTTGGAATCAGTTATACGAGGTAATTGGTTGACGTGTGCGAAAAAAAAAGTATTCCAATGCATATAATAGTCAATTACAAAGTTATATCACCCACCAATCACCTCTCAATTATAGCTATCAAGTAAAACTAATTGTTGTTGTAAAATTGCAGCAGTAAATATATGTATATCAGCAATAAGTATTTTGCAACAGCAGCAATAAATTGACCCATAAAATTTAGAAATTATATTTCAGAATTAAGCCCTTGACAAATAGATCAATATCCAATCATCAAACAATATTTATGAGCTGATTTTCCCCCAATATTAAGTAAGTTATCAGCAATTAGTAAAGCCCTAGTGGCTGTAGCAAACCTTTTATAACAGCAGCAATAAATATACTTAGTTTTCCAAGCAGTCAGTTATATTTAGTGATTGAATGAGGTTGGGTGTCTAATCATTAAGTTGCTTTATGAGAGAAAGTTTATGTGAGAATGCAAACACTTGTAAACCAAAGACTAGTGTTGTTTTTCTCTTTAGGCAATGGAGTTAAGCAACACCATAAATTAGATAGCCAACAAGGTGGAATTTGGAACCCTAGGACTATGGCCTCATAGGCCTAGGATCAAATTCAAGAGTGGATCCCTAGAGTTTATGGCCTTACAAACCCTAGGTGGCGTCTCCTTCTTCTTGGATTTTTAATTGAGGATTAAATTGAACTAGGTCAAGGTCTAAGGTTTATGACCTTATAAAGCCTAGACTTTTGAACTAGCTAAGACTAAACCCTAGGGGGATAAGGACTTTTAATCCCTAGGACTAAGCCTTAAATGATTCAACAAACAAGATGAATGAAATGGGGAGGGATATATGGACTTATAATCCCTCAAAGGGTTTCAAGCAAGAACAAGGTAACATGCAACAAATTAACCATATAGCATTCACCACAATATACCATGAAAATACTTAAACTTGACAAAGAGAAATTACTTTAACCAAGTCGAAATGCATGAGGAAACCCTAGCTCAAGATCATCCATCTAAATAAGACAAAGCATCCACAAATTCTCCTCCAAAAGGTGTGCACAAGACTAGTAGAGTGAAAAAGAGAAGTAAGTGAGCAAGTAGTCATCTGACAAGTGTGAGAGTTGTGTTTAATCCAAATGAGCTTTAGCCTCATTTATATGAGGTAACCCTAGCACATATGTCCACATAATGTGATAAAACAACAATGATCCATGACGCAAGTGGGGTCGACCCCTCAAGTAGCCTCTAACAATAAAAATCATGCCAATACACCAATAAAATGTCCTCCTAGGTCACACGTCAAGTGATGTCATGCTCCAAGAGGGTGTGTGAAGCCTCCAAAGGCTATGTCTCATCATTCAAGAGGTGAAAGAAAGGTGGAGGGTGTGTCTCCTCATCAATGGTCATGTCACATCATCCAATTCATCAAATGGTGCCCCACTAACAAGCAAGCCCGTCATCATCCAACAAACCCTAACACGTGACATCATCATCAAGGAGCTTTGTTATCGCACAGTTTGTATTTAGGATAATAGATGGATAAAAAGAGGTCAAAGTAGCGTAATTGAACTAATCCGACCCACTGTCACCTCGATGGGAAGGTTCTTTTTGTTTAGGGAGGTAAGACCTAGGGGAGACATCCTTGGTGACCTGGGGTTTTGAGAAGGCAAAAGGCTTAAGAGCTCAAAGATAAATTCCCCCTCACAAGTCACCACCTGATCAGAAGGTCCAGCTTATAGCCAATAAAGGTAATCGGAAGTAATAACCAATAAGATTACCTGCCCGAGACAAAGCAACAATAAAACTATATATGCAAGCTTGCTTGTTGGTTAGTAGTTCATTTAATCAATGATCTTTCTGATAATAAGCAATTGAGCAATAGTATTTGATGACGTAAATCAACGATTGTACAATAGCAATGAATACAATATTACTTCTCAATAAATGCTTAAATAAATTGGCATTCAATGTAACAAAATCAACACATCATAAATAATGCCTTAACCAACCATTCAATTGTCTTGAAAGTGAAATGAAAGTTGCACACAAGATGTTTATAGCATATAAAGATGATGGCAGTAATATAGTTAGCAGGGTTAGTCTAAAACAATCATAAGTGTGAATGTGAAAGCAATCTACTCTAGCATGCAATGCAAATGGTATAGTACAATGAATGAAAATGCCTACTTACCTGTGTTTACCTGTTGGCTAGATGTTAGGTGTAGTCAAACGACCAGTGAAACCCATCCAACAACATCCCACAATACCTGCCTTTGTGCTTCATCATAAGCCAAAACATTGATAAGTCAAGCACAAAAATGACATGGGTTAGAGTATATGTCATATCGTCAGAAGTCACAAAGTCTAACTCATGGAGGTGGGTGGGAGGGATAAAGTCATGCCAAGTCAATCTCTGAGGAAAGTACTCAATCCACTTCAGGAAAGGATCATGAAAAATCCAAGGTTCAAAATACTGGCTCAAAAGGTCTACAAACTGGCTACCTAGGACATCCTCACAGTCTGAAGCCTGGGAAGGGATTGACAAGGATGTAGCATACGACTAGAAAATTCTCAAGGGAAAGTTGAAAAACTGAAATGATAGACTTAAACTTGTAGTATTCAACCAATCTTTGGGATCTAGGGTTTCCCCCAGAGGAAACTCAACATCAAAATCATATTCCCCAACTACACCTCTAGAGACACAACAAAGCAAAGTAATCGGAGGTGGTTGGGGAAAGTTGTCACAAAGATCCTTCTTTAAGAAAAAAAGTTTCTTACTCCTATCAAGACCTGATCACAAAGGTGGTTGATAATCATCTTCATGGAAAGAATCCAAGTGCTCATAGGAGTACTCATCAAAACCCTCAGGGTAAGACTGAAAATCATCAAGAAAACAAGGTACTAGGGCATGCTTGGGTGTTTGAAAAGTATGGGTAAAAATTTCGTCTCCTTGTTGCCACTGGTCAAGAGTAACTTATTGTGATAATTGTAAAGGCAACACTTGGAAATGACTCTCGATATCATAGATGGGATCCATATCATAACCAACTACATCCCACCTACGTCTCCCAACATGTATGAACTCATCAATGTTATCAACCATGTCACTATATGTGTGACCCAGGGATGATTTTAGGGGCTAAATTTCGCTCATGGGTTAATTTTCCATGGTTTTTTCAAAAAAAAGATTCTCTATTTTAAAAATGATTCACCCAAATTCTATAGGATAAAATTATTTTACCTTAAAAATCCCCAAAAATTATAAAAACTATATAAAATCCTTAGAAATTTGAATATTTTTACAAAAATATCACCAAACATTTATACTTGGAATATGAAGGATTAGTAAGATTTGCCAAGGTTTCCACATTTCAAAATAAATTTCCATTCTTAAAATCATCCATGCCTGTGTCATAACATGCAGAATTTGAAGCATTCAAGGACTCATTTATCTCTTCCTTATCTCCCCCATCATAAAGTAGAGCATCATCAAAATCTTGGGGAGGAGGGTAACTTATTGTTTCTTCTTGTGCAGGGGATTTGAGGAGTTGGGTGTCTTCAACATGCATCATTGTTTTATCCTCATGAATTGCCCCTTCATCTTCAATTGTACAACAAGGAATATCCACTTCATTCAAGGCTTCCATTTCTCCTTCATTTTCTAAATCATGGAACAAGGTGTCATCAGAATCCTGAAAAGGAAAGAAACTAACCTCATCGTCCCTTTGTTGTGCAGGAGGAAATGGTTCATGGACTGCTTCATCAAAGGGAGGAGCGCGGGTTGATACTTCATCATTTTGTTTAGTTTCCAGCTCCTCAACTATGTCTTCATTCTGCTGATTGATAACTTGTTCCCTTCTTTCTTGTGAATTTTCAGTGAAGATCTCAAGGGAAACTAATCTCTCCAGACTAAAGGCATCTGGGGTAAAAGAATGCCCTTCCCTGAACAAGGAGATACTCGCCTCAATTTTTATAGCCATGCTATACGCTTCTTTGAGTGTTTTTGGACCCTTTTTGTTGAGGAGGAAGCCTAAATGTCCCAGAAATGCATTGGTATAGAGATACATGAGGTACTTGTCTTCAGGATAATGGCTTCTAGGAATCTGTAGTAGCAACATTTGAAACCTAACATCGAAATCCCTGACAGTCTCATCCTTTGTTTGTCTTATGTATTCGAGTCCTTTAGGTAATAATTGGATGTCTTCCAACTTCATGCCCCAACTCATGAAAAAGGTTTCTTCTAACTGGTCCATAGATGTGATGCTAGTGGCTAGAAGATTATCATACCATCTTCTAGCATTTCCATGCAGAGTGGCAAAGAAGAGTTTCATTACCAAGTCTTCAACATCATCATTGATAGGGTGGAGCTGAAAGAAAGCACAAAAATTACTCATGTGATAGTCAGGTCTTTCCCCATCACTACCAGTGAATCTAGGGAGCCATTTTTCATACTTCAAAGGCATTTGTCTAGGGTATCCATGGATTTTACTTATGTCTAAAGGCTTGTAGTTTCTTGGATCCCATTGAAAAGTCATATTTGTCTTTGTCATTAATGGAGTCACCAGATAATTTTCTTGAAATTATCAAAGAAATAAGGGAATCACCCTAAGTGGAGTTGTCAGGTAAGCTTGTAAGATAAAGGCTTTTGAGGCAAGGCTTACCGAAAAGTGTCGTCTTGAGGAGAATTGACTCAGTGTTCCTCGGTAACGATGCCAAAATGTTATCGCATATTTTGTATTTAGGATAATAGATGGATGAAAAGAGGTCAAATTGGCGTAACTGAACCAATCCCACCCACTGTCACCTCGATGGCAAGGTTCTTTCTGTTTAGGGAGGTAAGGCCCAGGGGAGACATCCTTAGTGACCTGGGGTTTTGAGAAGGAAAAAGGCTTAAGAGCTCAAAGATAAATTCCTCCTCACAAGTCACCACCTTATCAGAAAGTCGGGCTTATAGCCAATAAAGGTAACCAGAAGTAATAACCAATAAGATCACCTGCCCGAGACAAAGCAATAATAAAACTATATATGCAAGCTTGTTTGTTGGTTAGTACTTCATATAATCAATGACCTTTCTGATAATAAGCAATTGAGCAATAGTATTTGATGAAGTAAATCAACGATTGTACAATAGCAATGACTACAATATTACTTCTCAATAAATGCTTAAATAACTTGGCATTCAATGTAACAAAATCAACACATCATAGATAATTTCTTAACCAACCATTCAATTGCCTTGAAAGTGAAACAAAAGTTGCACTCAAGATGTTTATAGCATATAAAGATGACGGCAGCAATATAGTTAGCAGGGTTAGTCTAGACTAGGGTTAGTATGGTTAGGGTTTGTTCAAAAGTATTAGAAGTTTGTAGGATCAAGTCACTCAACACATGTGGCCTTAGATCAGTGCGTTCCTAGGGTATATGGAGTCAAAAGGAGGATGCAAAAGCTGAAGGATCAAATGATAATGGTAGAACTAAGGACGAGAGAGTTAAACCTTGATTTTTTGTTATGGCAAGGCCTCAAGGATGAAACCTTAGGGGAGAGAGGCTCACCAAGGTGAAGGGGAACCAAGCCTCAGTGCTCTCTCCTCCTTCCTTAGCCTAAAGGCAACAGCTAGCTTAAACAATGGTTGATAAGAGGTAAGACAAGAGGGTTTGTAAGCAACGTGTTGCTAAAGCAAGGCTTTGCTAGGGAAACCCTAGGGAAAATCAACTCACCAAGGTGTAGGGGAACTAGGCCTTGGTGTGTTTTCTTTTTCTTAGCTCAACAAATATGAAAAACTACTAGCAAGAAGAAGAAGGATGGAGTGTTGCTATGGCAAGGCTCTATCCTCTTCAACAAATAAAAAGGCTTCACCTAGGGTTTAATTCAACAAAATATAATAATAAATGCAAGAAAACAACACTAAAATGCAATAAAATCATAATAAATGCAAGAAAATCCATCTCTGCTCTCCTGGAAGTTTATGAGATCTCTCTCTGATCTCACCTCCTCCTCATCAATGAGGTGTCTCCCATTTTTTGGTTCACAGATGTAAACCATTTCTTTTGTTTCGTTGAGGTTTTCAGCATGCCTCAGCCACCTCCTTAACAGTTGTTGTTGTCCTCTGGCCGACAATCTCTTGACTGGCCACTTCACCTTCTTCTTCTCATACACCCAATGCACTTTAGCATCCCACTTCATTTTAAATGCAATTTGTTCCATCCTTACCCTTATCTCAATGAGCTCCAAATCCATCTCTGGTTTGTTTCTCTGTTGGTGGCCTTCACCTCGACCACTCCTATGGCATTCAATAGCCATATTCCTTTTCTACATGCCCTCCTGGAAAGCCTATGGATCACTCTACATCCGAGAGCATCCCCATATCCTCTCACAGCTCACCTAGTTGTTTAAAATTTTGTTGTTGTTGTGCGCATGCAACAAATTTCTCACAGAGCATCAGTACTCTGCTTCTTTCATATGTTGTCTACAAACAAACTTGAACCTATGTTATCATCTAATGTTACTGGATTATCTCCATTCACCCTCTTCTGGTCTGTTGTCTGTAAGCAAGATCCGATTTTCTTCTCTTTCTCTTTCACCTGAAATGTACAAACAAAAATCAACTTAGTCTCCTTTTGCCTGAAATATACAGACAAAAATCGGCTCTGATACCACTTGACGTCAGAGTATATCCTTTCACCGTCTCTCTTTTGCTACAGAAAAAAAAAAAAATTGTGCTCTGATACCACTTGATGCAGCGCCCCACCTCGGCGAGGTTTGTTGACCTCCCAGTCAAGGATCGTTCCAACAATTGAGCTAGATTAGCTCTTTCAAGTCCCAGTTGGAACCTCCACTAAACAATTATCCACAAGTACCCTACGAACTGCACCCGCATGAACAAGCACTGGGCGCGAGTTCCCTTCGCACGACCACCCGATGTGGTCGCACTCCTCTCAAAAGGAGTTTTGCGATTTCGCGTATCGAGTCTTTGCATGTGAGTCACTCCGACTCTCCTGACCTCCGAAATCCCGACAGGGGCCTAGCGCATGTTAGCTCCTCCCTTATCCTCCATCCATATGACCCCTCACTATGACCTGGGGCCAAACCTTCCGAGCGCTTCGCGACTTCACATCTCGTGAAGTTTGCTTGCTCGTCCTTCTGAAACCCAAAATTGCGAGTTCCGCTCACCAAATCAATGGTCCACAATCCCTGCGATCCAATGGTTTAGATTTCCCTTTCGTGCATCAAGACTTTGCGTTTCATGAAGTTGGAGGACCGCTCACCTCCCTTCTCCCGATATCTCCCTATACAATCAACAGTCCATGCTCTCTCTTCGATCAATGGTTGTAATCCTTTCGCAAGTTTGTACTTCGTGAATCCTCACGACTCTGCCCTTTGACCTTTCCACTCTGTGAGTCAGCGAAATGTTGATCTCTCACCACGTGCCCTATCTTGATGGACGGTTCCAATGATTTCAAAACTTTGCAAGTCAACTCTCCTGTGCAACTCCAAAGGATTTAAGCCTTGTGCACGTTCCTCTGGATCCAACGGTTGTTGGTCCATGCATTCAGATCGTACGGTCCAGATCTCATCTTCTCTTATGCGCTCTTTTGGGTGTCTGGACATGAGATTCAACTCTCCAGATCTCTTCCTCTAGCACTGATCTAACGGTTGTTGTCACTCCTCCTCCTCAGCTTGTAATTTCTCCCAACTTGAAAGAGTTACTAAGTGTCAAAGGCCTTGACCTTTGGTCGTTCTCCTACGAGCCTGATGACTTTGGGTCTCATCTGCATTTTGGAAGCGCTATCCCTCCTAATATTTGGCAATGTAACTTATCCTCAGCTCTGATGCACACTTGCGCTTTGCGTGCAAACTTGCACTACTTCTCCCTGAACTTTCAACTTGCTCGGTCTCTATGGGACTCAACCCTTCTGCTTCCTTAGAAGACTTCTGGTACCTTCCTGACACACTCTATGATTGACTTTCTGAGCTTTCTAACTTGAGGTAAGTTCTCTCTGCGCGCACTCCTTGCGCTTTGACTAGCCTTCAGATGGCAGTCTTTCAACACTTCATCTGAGTGTTGGCCTGGTGCACTCCTTTCACATGTCTTCCTCTAGAGTATTCAGTAACTCTGCATCAACCTCGAGCTTCAACTAATCGAACCCCGAAGGTCTCTATCCCTTTTTATCCTCAAAGGGATATAAGTGCCCTCTTGGCAAGTTCTGCTCAAGCACTCCTTGCAGAGTCGACAGAGTATTCAATAACTCTGTGAGTGTCTCTCCTTGACACTCCTTTCCTAGAACTCGAAACAAAGTTATCTTTATGCACTCCTTGCACTATCTCTTCTGAGCTTGATCCTTAGAGGATTTCGATTTCCCACGCACTCCTTGCGTTTCTAGGATTTCTTCAAACTCATATCCGAAGGATTTCTTGAAAAGAAATTCTTCTCACCCTCCTGGCATTCCTCCTGCTCAATGCACACCTTGCAGAGCTCTACAGAGTACTCGGTGACTCTGTCTCTCTGTGCTTCTTCTGCATAGTTTCCCCTCTAAGGTATCCAGTAACCTTAAGGTTCCTCCTTATATTGTTATCACTCTGGACTGGCATGTTCTTTTTGAACCTGCAGAGTTCAGATACGCACTCCTTGCGCTGGCTATAGAACTTCAAATGTTCTGTTGTGAACTCCTTGCACAGTCTAAAGAACCCAAAGCAATATAACAACTTCAATGAGGATAAAAAAAATATATCTCCTACTGCAAATGAAACTTATCATACATCCACAGCATTCATTCATGAAATACATAAACACACTATATGCAGGAAAAACTGATTGTTTATTATCTTTGTGTGTCTATACAGATGTTTACAAAAACTGGACTGCAACAGAGTCCCAATTCTCTCAAGCTCTCCTTCAGAACTATTCTACTCCTAACCTCGCTCTATCCTGAGTTTTGATTCTCCAATACCTCTCTACAAAGATCTCTCTCTCTCTCTTTACAAAAGAGGGCTCCACCGAGCTTATCCTCTTCACCGCCTTAGTGCTATCATTGTCTCCATTACGACACCATACTTCTACGACTTCATTACATAAATATTGATCCAGACCTAACTACGATCTAGACCTG
Organism: Picea engelmannii; assembly: GCA_009831015.1. Taxonomy (NCBI): domain Eukaryota; kingdom Viridiplantae; phylum Streptophyta; class Pinopsida; order Pinales; family Pinaceae; genus Picea; species Picea engelmannii. The sequence goes on from ML819319.1 coordinate 61,075, forward strand.
CTACAAGCAACCATTTAAGGCAACCCTATCCACTACCTGTACAAAGTCATGGCTTGGTGCTTACATCCTTACAACACAAAAATCTGTATTGGATTAGATTTCAATTTAAAAAATGGGAGGGTCAATGCCTCTCCCTTTCTCCATTGTAAGTCTATGTGTTGGCTTGCCGGCACATTTGTTGAGGTGGAGCGATGCTCCTACATCATACTCCCTTATAGTCCTCCAAGGGTTCATCCACTAACAATTATGGAAGAAGCAAGAATTTTAGACAAGAAGTGCAAAATTTCCTTACCAATTCCAAATAAATGCAAGATCAAACCCTAAGTGACCAATAAAATTCCATCAACAAGCATGAGAAAAAACCTCCAAGTGTAGTGCACCACTTTTATCCATAAATATCAAGAGAAAACCATAACAATTGCAAGAGAGAGATGAAATGCTCCACGAGTAGAAAAAAATTCAGCTAAGTATCCTTCTCCCCAAGGGAGAGCTATGTTTTGAAATGAGATTCACATGATCTCTATTTATACAAAAAATTTAAAACATAGTTTTTTCACTTAGCAAGGGTAAAACATAAGATAAGGGGTCAACAACCTTTATCTTACCCCTTGAAACCTAAAAATAAGATGATGTCACCCCTTTAGGGGACGTTTTGATACATTGAGCAAGTCGTTGGAGAAGAAGATGGAGGTCGTTGGGGCTCCTTGAGCCTCCTCATCATGTGCTAGGGTCAATACATGTATCCTCCAGTCAAAACATGCCAAGTGTCAATGTGTAATAACTCCATCACCACCAAACCCCTTTAAGCATGATGTCAAGCCTCAAAAGATGACATTTTGCCTCTCCTAGGCAAGTTGTTTGGGTACTAGGGGATGGGTAAGATCCTTCATGATGCCATGTAATCCTCCAAGGCATGTCTCTATGATCCGATGTGCGGGCCTACAACATCCAACCTATGGGCTCCTTGTCCCATGGAAGCCCAAGCTAGGCTTGTTCTCCCAAAATTGGCAACCAAACAAGGTCTTGCAAAACAAAGGGGCATTCCCTCCAAAGATATCAAGTCAAAGATATCATGACAAGTGTAAACCACATCTAATAAGCAAGCAACCTAAACATGTGCCTCAAAACTACCTCATCAATATTAAACAAATTCTCAAAAACCCTATACAAATGACCAAGTTTAAGTATGGGAGGGGTGTCATAAAGGTCTTATTGGGTAGGCCAAATTCCTCAAGTAGGGGATGCTCCCAAACGATGGCCTATCAAGGTTATGTAGTGGATGATGAGGTGGAAGGGGTTTAGACTTCATAG
>ML819319.1:71562-96409 GCA_009831015.1 Picea engelmannii
AGAGGAAGTTTGTGCTTCAAGTCCCTCACAACATTGATTCTTTTATTTTAGTTTTCTTTCTATCATTTCATGCTACTGGAATTGATTTTTTACATTTATATTATTTTCTTTAAGTTTGTCTATTTCTTCTAGGGAACAAATTAATTATGCTTCAAAATTCACTTCAGCCTCAATCTCATGACTATATTTTTCAATGTCACTATCATCATAAGATTTGTTGTCCTCATTGAATTATAGATTATCCTTTTGTCTATTTCTATAACGACATTTAGAAACAATGTGTCCTATTGTTCTACAAATAAAACATTTACATAGAGGCATACCTTTGTATTTACTTGATCCTCCTTTGTGTTGATGTTTTGGTAGCTACATGAGGTATTCCCTCCTGGAAAACTTTTATTAGAGAAGAAGAAGATTCCAAGAAGTCAAAGGAAGACCATTGAACAGTTGAAGAACACCCCGGAAGAGAAATCGACCCACAGGAAAATAATAAAGTGGAAATATCATTTCCAGGAAAACAATTCGGCCCACGAAAATAATAAAGTAAATATGAAAACCCAAAATAAGAAGTCAAACCCAAGAAGGCACCCAGATTAGTATAATAATAGGTCTGAATCATTTCATTTGTACAGTAAGACAGCTCTCCTTCTACAGTGTGCACTAGGCAGCTAGTAGCTGCAATTGTGGCAGTTTTTCTATTTATGGGTTCTAGTTCTCTTGGAGAGTGTTCCCCACTTGGGGAAGAATATTCTTGGTGGCTCTTGGTGATCTCTCTTGTGTTCTACCTTGGGAAAAGTTGCGCTAAGGTTGTTTGTTGTTGTCCAATTGATTCATTCCAGTTGCAATTGTAGTTACAGTTACAGTTGCAGTTATAGTTTTAGTTGCAGTTAGATTTGCAGTTACGAGTTGCCAGTTGTGCCAGTTTTGTGGTGCACAATCTTGCTCTAATGATGAGCCTATCTTGCGCCAGTTCTATGATGACTCAATTTTCTATCCTCGCTAGGGTTTGAAAATAAGAAGAGATAAGTATTTGTTATCAAGGTTTCTTCATTGTTGGTTTTCTCTTGCGAATAGAGCTCATTCATGGTTGTATTGGAATATTAGAAAGATTCTCTCTAAGAAAAGTTGGTTGGCTTTTTCCCCGAGTTTAGGTTTTTCCCAGGATAAATCTTTCTGTCTTATTGTGCTTGTTTATCTACTACTTATATATTTCAGTATATAGTTATTGAATGTTAAACGAAGATAAAAATTATATGGTAAATCTAATGTTAACAAAACTAATGAAAATTTAACATGGCATCAGAGTGGGTTTCATTCAGAACAGTCTAACCACTAGAAGGAAGATTGTGAGATTTGCCACATTGTTGAAATTTTCCGCTACACAGTTTTATTTTTTCAAGCTCATTGTGCACTTATTATAAATTCAATTGGGACAAATTTTAGCATAGATCAGCTCGTCTTTCCCTAGCGCACTTGCTGCATCTTTCATATTGGCCTTCCGTCAAAGTTGAATTTTTAGGGTTTTAAGCTTGTTAACATTTTCCCTGACATAGAACCTTCTTATTCAGATTTCTAACTTTTTTATTATTGATGTAATTTCTTTGATTAGAATACAAATTTGGATGGTGCACTCATATATAAAATGAAGGAGTTTGCAGGAGATGTAAATTTGGAAAGAGGACATTTATCCAAGCAGTGATAATAGATCCAAAGGGATCTTAGATCTAGTGCACTCAAAGGAAGCCCAAGAATTGGAGGCAGTAGTGATGATGTCTTCTATAGTATATAACAACTCAAATGGGACAGCAATATCTAGACTCCATGTTTGCATATCAGGTTTGATATTTTATTACTACAACTTAAGGAAGCGTTGTAACTAGAACAACAATATTTAGAAGACTATTGATATCAAATGTTTAGTAACCATTGAATATTGTCGATACGACGATCATTATACTCTTTATTCATTATTAATAATTCAATTATTTACAAGATGAATTGATCTCCTCTAGGAGATGTTCTTGGTTGTTGACCTTGTCCCAGGAAGGTTATTTTGTAAATTCCATGGAGGTTACCATGGAGATGTTGTTGTTCTTGTTTCTTGTTCCGGGAAAGTTACTATGGAGGAATTATTGGCCACAACACTGGAAGAGTGTTGAAGAGTGTTGTTCTTATTTCTTGTTATTGTATTTTGTTTTGGCTCTTGTCCTAGGCAAGTCACGGGTTATAGCTCTGAGAAGGAGCTATTGTAATGATTTTTCTCGTTCTTGTTTTTATTATCTGTTCTTATCTGCTATTTTCCCCTTGTTGTTTATTTGGTTCTGAGTAGGTCACAGGTGATAGCTCTAAGAGGGAGATATAATGGCGGTTGCAGGAGGAAACATATTAGATGGTCTCTAGCTTATACATGGAGAAAACTATCTAGACATAGAGTTGTGTACATGACCGTACACATCCATGTAATGAAGGAGAAGAGGATGAAGTTAGAACCTTTTGGAAAGAAGAGCACTTTTGCAGGATACATATTATCTCATATGGAGATTGATTGTGAGGAGAAGAAGGCTCCAAAGGATGATCGTACAGATCCCTCTAGTTCATTTGATCACTCTTTAGATCATTATGAAGAGTCAGTAGATCCAAAAGGGTCTATCCAGAAATGTTTTAGTGACCAGGAAGAGACCAGCATGGTATTGTGATACTTTGCAGGATGCAAAGGGCATGTATTTATATAGAATTCATGATCCATATCATGAGGAGGAGAAGATGGCTCCACCAGTGGTGAGGCAGGTGACCCCACCAAGTATCATCTTAGAAGGAGCCAGAGTTCAGAAGGAGTCAATACTTAGGATCCAGTAAGGAGGAGAAACCTCCCAGTATAGTTCATATGAGATCAGACTTCAGAGGAAGTTAGCAGATGCAGAGGGATTAGATGGCTCCAAGATTATAGAGACTCAGAGGGAGTCAAATCCCTGAGGGAGAATGCAAACTCAAAGTGATCCCGATCTCAGAGAGATTCAGTCGACTCAGAGGGAGGGGACCATGAGAATACCTTTGCTCCAGTCACTTGGTACACTTCCACTAGTACCACTACTTGATAGAAAGAAGTAATGATGGACTCTACTCTAGAAGAACATATCCCAGAAGATCATAATGAGATATTAGAGCTAGAGATACATGTAGATCCACCTAGATAAATTACAGTTACCAGGAATAGGCCAGCATGGCTTCGGAACACTTTGTAGGAAGCTAAAGGACATGCAACTCCCAGAGGCTCTTTTAGAGAGAGAAAGAGACCTCACATTTTTTCCAGCTATGTGGCGTTGATGAGTAAAATCATTGATTCAGAAGCTTCCACTTTTTAGGAAGCTTCTAGGAAGCAAGTGTAAAAGGATGACATGATGGAAGAATACCAATCCATCATGAAGAGTGATGTGTGGGAAGTGGTTCTGAGACCAGAAGGGACGTCATTAATGACTTCCAAGTGGATCTACAAGATCAAGCATGTTGCATATGGCAGCATAGAGAAGTAGAAAGCGAGATTTGTGGCTAGAGAATTGTCCCATAAAGAGGGAGAATATTGTGATGAGACACTTGCTCCAGTAGCCAGAAGAAGTGTACATAAAGAAACCACAAGATACATGAGGAGTCTCATGTCTACAAATTGAAGAAAGTTTTGTAAAGGATTAAGCAGGCACCCAAGGCATACTATTCCAAAACAGAAAATTATTTGATGAGCTTAGGAATGGTTTCTCCTTTGATATTGGATGACCTATTTCTTACATGGGATGAGAAGCTCACATATGGGTGCAAGAGTGAACTCACTTCAGAGTTCGAAATGAAGGATATGGATTTGATGGGATTAGAGGTGTGGTAGAGACCAGATGAGATTTTCCTTAGCCAAGGAAAAATACATTTGAGATCTTGCAGAGATTCAAAATGATGGAATGCAAGTCCATGGCCACACCTATGGTTACGAATCTCAATCTCTTAAGTGATTCATCTTCAGATTTGGTTGATCCCACAATGTACATACAGTTGATCGGATCCTTGATGTACCTGGTTAATACCAGGCCTTTTTTAGTGAACACATTGAGTCAATACATGGTTGAGCCTAGACATGTACATTGGATAGCTGCAAAGCATGTGTTGAGGTACATGCATGGTACGGTTGGATATAGACTTAGATATGTCTCGGACGGAGATGTTAAGTTGCAAGGTTATACATACTTTGACTGGGCAAGGAGTGCAGTGTATCGGAAAAGCACATAATGATGTTGTTTCATTTTGCGATCAGGTATGATCTCATAGTTGAGTAGAAAACAGATGGCAGTGGCACTCAGTACAGTAGAGATAGAGTATATTGCAGCCAATGTTTCAAGTTGTGAAGCAATGTGTCTTCAGAAGTTGCTTGCAGGGTTATTTGATCTAGAGTTGGAGCCAAATTTGATATATTGTGATAATCAAGGTTGTGTGAAGATTTCAGAGAATATAGTATTCCATGACAAGTCAAAAAATATAGAGATCAAATATCATTACCTATGATACATGGTGCAGAAAGGGGAAGTGGAGCTTCGGTACATATCCATAGATGAGAAAATAGTGGGCATTCTCACCAATCATTTGTCTAGAATGAAGTATGATTACTTCAGAGACAAGATTGGTGTGATGCAGAATGCCCACCCTCATTGAGGGAGGTGTGTTGTTTCTCCTCTAGCAAGCTCCCCCTTTAACAAGCGTTTCCCATATCAGTCATGTGGAGTGACTGAGGGAGTAATGTGTATCCTAGCACAAGTCTTTCCTATGCCATGTTAGGTGGCTATGTGTGAATGGGACTTGTAGCATGGTCTTGAACCATGGCATAGCCTTGGGTCTATGATCATATTCTTTCCCAGTGGATGGGTGTGAATAAGACTACTAGGAGAGGAAAAACATTACAACATAGTCGTGGAGACTATGGCAGTAGTTGTGTACTATTGGACAACATGGTAGTATTGGAGTGCTACTAATTGATTGTTACATAGTTGTGAAGGCTATGGTGGTAGTTGTGTACTATTGGATAGCATGGTAGTAGTTGTGTGCTACGAGTTGATTTCTACATAGTCATGGAGACTATGGTGGCAGTTGTGTATTACTCGATAGCATGGTAGTAGTTCTGTGCTACTAATTGATTTCTATATAATCGTGAATATTATGGTGGTAGTCGAGTACTACTGGACAGTATGGTAGTAGTTGTGTGCTACTATTTGATTGCTACATATTCGTGAAGATTATGGCGGTAGTTTTGTACTACTAGACAACATGGTAGTAGTTGTGTACTACTAATTGATTTCTACATAGTCATGAAGAATATGGCAGTAGTTTTTTACTATTGGACAGCATGGTAGTAGTTGTGTGCTACTAGTTGATTGCTACATAGTCGTAGTGACTATGGTAGTATTTTTGTACTACTAAATTGCATGGTAGTAATTGTGTGGTACTAGTTGATTGCAGCATAGTCGTAGAGACTATGGTGGAATTTTTGAGCTATCGGGTGGCATGGTAGTAGCATTGAGGCTACTAGATGATTCTAGGATAGTTGTAAGACTATGGTGGTAGTCTTGGGACTACTAGAAGAAAACATCTTAGAAGAATACCTCCCTAGCTAAGAGGGAGTGTTGATGTTTTGGTAGCTGCGTGAGGTACTCCCTCTTGGACAACTTTTCTTAGAGAAGAAGAAGATTCCAAGAAGTCAAAGGAAGACCATTGAACAGTCGAAGAACACCCAGAAAGAGAAGTCAGCCCACAAGAAAATAATAAAGTGGAAATATGATTTCCAAGAAGAGAAATCGGCCCACAGAAATAATAAAGTAAATATAAAGACCCAAAATAAGAAGTTGTCCCTAGACAAGCACCCAGATTAGTATAAATACAAGTCTGGATCATTTCGTTTGTGCAGTCAAACAATTCTCCTTCTCCATTGTGCACTAGGCAGCTAGTAGTTGTAGGTGTGTCAGTTTCGCTATTTATGGGTCCTGGTTCTCTTGGAGAGTGTGCCCCACTTGGGGAAGGATATTCTTGGTGGCTCTTGGTGGCTCTTGGTGATCTCTCTTGTGCGCTACCCCTGGAAGAGTTGCGCTAAGGTTGTGTGTTTTTTCCCAGTTGCTTCATGCCAATTAGAGTTGCAATTGCAGTTACAGTTGCAGTTATAGTTGGAGTTACAGTTGCAGTTGTGGTTACAGTTGTAGTTACCAGTTGTCATTTGTGTCAGTTATGTGGTGTGCTATCTTGCTCTAGTGATGCACATATCTTGTGCTAATTTTTTTGTGACTTAGTTGTCTACCCTTGCTAGGGTTTGACAAGAAGAGATAAGTATTTGTTATCATGGTTTCTTCATTGTTGGTTTTCTCTTCTAAATAGATCTTGTTCATGGTTGTATTGGAATATTAGAAAGATTCTCTCTAAGAAAAGTTGGTTGGGTTTTTCCCAGGATAAATCTTTGTGTCTTCTTGTGCTTGTTTATCTGCTACTTGTATATTTCAATATATGGTTATTGAATGTTAAAAGAAGATAAAAATTATATGGTAAATCTAATGTTAACAAAACTAATGAAAATTTTACACTCAACTAAGCTTGATAGTGAGTACCCTCCTATTCTCTAAAAACCATTAATTTCCATTTTCTAGAATTATGGCGTTGAATATGCAAACCCTCCTCATCGGAATTTGTATGGTCCTCACCACTATATATTTATACCTGACACCTAATTCTGACCTTATATGCTCTTGTTATCGCGAAAATAATATTTTCGCTCCAAATTTTCTTTTATACAAAATTTTTCTTCTGTTAATGTGGCATGACACATGTGTACTAATATGGCACTAGATTCCATGTGTCATTACCTACAAATTCCATGTCTTTATACTTGGCCTCCACATCACCTCCTCCATATTGTTGTGGCCTTTTAAATCCTTTTATTCACCTTACTTTATTATATATATATATATATATATATATATATATATATATATATATATATATATATATATATATATATAATTTATTAAATTAAATGTGGGCCACTCAAACCCTTTATGACCATTGATTTCTTCCATGTGACACTTAGATCTCACTTGATATAACCAAAGGTCCACCTCTTTGTCCTTTGGCATGCATGTTCAAATGATGGCAATCCTCTTTGGACACATGGACATCATCGACGAATTGTGGAGGTTGAACTCCATCGAATGTTACCATGACCCTTGCCTTCCATAATTGAAAAACCACTCTAACACATGTTGCTCTATTATCCATTTTGGACCTCAAGATGTGGTTTTGAAAATGATTCTTTGGGGCTCTACAATTACCATTTATTGCATTTTCCAATTCCATCCTCTGCCATTGCAAAGGCTCGCATACCAATTTCTAAAACTACCTCTCCACCCTTCATAATATCACAAACCACTAATCTAGAAACCACCTTTCCTTCCCATCCATGATAGAATTTTCCTTATATGTAGTCACCACCTATAAGCCCAATTTTTCCTAGCTCATCCATGTCATTCCATTGATCCACATCAGATGTCCAGCTCCACATCAAGTTTTTGGGGTCCATGTCATATTTTTAGAGTTTGTTTTTGTAAATTTGTGTGTGTGTATTTTGTCTCCACATGGTCGCTCGACCTCTAGTCATTTCATTCATAGTTCAATCACCTTGAAACTCAAGCATGGCCTCTCCAATTTGACCCTGTAGTCAATATTTTTTTACTCCAAAGGAATTTCAATCTTAATTCCCAACAAGTTTGACTCCATTAGTGACCAATTATACTATAATTATCGCCATTTAAATTTTGTATTTACAAATTACCCCTTTTTTTATCAAGAATGAACTCCATAACCATAATTTAATCCATGACACCTCCACACCATACATATAATTCCATCAAAAAACATCTAGGATTTTTCAAAAAACATGAATTTCTCCATTACAATCTTATACTCCACTATTTCATGGACATTTTACCAAACACTTTCCGTACATGTAATTTCTTCTTGTACATGTAATTTATGGCCCATACAGCTCCAACATTGTAAATGGTAACTCTGATTCCATATTATGATGTACTATATAACCTTTGTGCATTATCAAGGCTATGGGGTACTCCATAACCAATATAACCACACCAAAAAATTTCTTTGATACCATTAACAATCTCATGCTTATGATAGTTAATCAATTATTGAATGCATGCATGCTAATGCAGAGTTATGCAAGAACAATTAAACGATCCAATCATTCATGAACTCAAAATTATAAATGCAGACTAATACATGCATAATTATGAACTGAACAAACTAAAAAATAAATTAATCCATAACATGAACAACAATAATTATGCATATTCATAAACAAATCAAGAACACTTATCTCTAGAAATTTTTCTCCAACTCACCGCAGAAGAAGGATGTTCCACCCAACTATAGGCTCTATCACATTTAGTCTCTTTTTAATAGAGGCCACCCACTAGCAAAGACCATGAATCCACAAGGTTTAATTCCTATGTCTTGGCTCTAATTTCTCTCATACAGCCCAATTCCCAAAATTCACGGGTAAATAAAACCAACACTACAACTTTCCCACTCAACTATCCATATCCCCCTCTTAGCGTGTACCATACTAGGAATGGGATATCCCCTTCTCTACGAAATTGTGCCTCGTGCTATCCAACTCTCCTTTTTCTCTAGCACAGACTAGCCAGAGAATCTCTACTATTGGGAATCCAAGGATTTCATCTATAATTAAATTCCTCTTATTTACATTGGTCATATTTCTCTCAAAATTTTCTGATAGAAATTTCTCATAAATTTATGGTTGTAAAACTATGGTAGTTGAATCTTTGAGCAAAAAAACTTCAAAATAATGAATGAGAATACACTCTTGCATCCCCAAAATTAGAATATATTTACATGCAAAGGAAAGACCATGTGCCTTCATGAGAATCCCTTTCCTTTGGAACTAATCCCAAGGGTAAAGCACATAAGGTAGCAATAAAATAATTTATCCTCAATTTCCCCCCTTTCTTTCCCTTATCGTGGACTCATAGCCCCCCTTTCTTTGTCCTTCCTCTTCTATAGTGATTAATGTATTTATATTATAGTTCAATGTACATATTACAAGTCTCATATGTTCAACTTATATCCAATATATATATATATATATATATATATATATATATATATATATATATTATATGAGACTTGTGGGGTACAAAATGGGGTACTACAATTTGACAATGCATTTTCTTAGTTATATAGAAGATTCAAAGTAAAGCTTTGTAAGATATATGATGACTAGTTTGTATTTTTCATATGTAAAAAAACATTCACTAATAAACCATGTTAAAAAAGCAACGTTGATAGATTCCTAAGAAAAACAATATCACATACACTGTGTACAATAGGTTTACCTTAGAAACTCTTAATCAAAGAAAACAATGAACTCGCAATCACACCTCCTTCTCATTATATTAACAAAACAATGTATAATAAAATATATAAAGATTCTGCAACATCATTCAACTCTAATTTGCTAAGCGGTATTAAAATGTAATGGGTATAAAGCAATGGATCAAAAAAAACCCATGATCATGTTGAGATACATAATCTAGTTGCATGTAAAGAATGTTAGATATGCGTTGTATCCTTTGCAATGAGACTTAGTCACATCACGACAAGGGTTCGGGATCTGGAGCCCAAACGAATTAGGGTTTACCAAAGTTGTAGAATACCTAAATATTTGTATTGTGAGTGGTTGAGTTAATACAATGAGATAGAGAGATGGTGTGGCTCTCAGTTACACTAGTTTTCTCAATTAAGGATTTTAGGGAAATCGTGTGTATACTATGAGTGTGTTATTGTTATTATTATGTTTTAGATTATGTTAGTATTGTTTTTCTTGCATGGGTTTATCAAACTCTTCTTTTGGTATCAAAAATAGGTTACTGACTTTAGGGGAATATCTTTGTTGCTAGGGTTTAACTCATTCCATGAAGAGAAAGGGTATCTTGGGTGTGTGATAACCTTGTTCTTGAGTGGGAGATTTGCGCAGTGAATCTTGAGTGGAGAAACATGGCATGTTGTTCAAAAATAGATATAGATAAATTTAATGGTGGGAGATTCAAGTTATGAAAGATAAAAATGGAAGATCTTCTTCTAGAGAGAGAACAGTGGATCAATGTGGACCAAGGTACAAAACCCACTAGCATGGCAAAAAAAGACTGGAAGAAGTTGGAAAGAAAGGCAAGGACTAAAATATGACTCTACCACTTATATTCAGTGTTGTTGAATGTCTCCATAGAAGACAATGCTCAGACATTGTGGGATAAATTAGGCTCTTTGTATCAAGTGGAAATTTCTGGGAAAAAAACTTGTTCTTCATATCATCTTAGGATGGATGATAGTGACTATGTCATGGAGCATCTAAATTCCTTTAATATTATGGTAATTATGCTAGCCTTTTTTGATATTAAGATGGAGGAAGAAGATAAGTGTATCACATAATCATATTATTTGTTGGACTCTTCGGATAATCTAGTTGTAACAGTTGGTATTATTACCCAATCTACATTAAACTTTGAGAATGTAGTTGCATGCTTGTTATCAAAGGAAATGAGAAGAAAATCCATGGAGGGTGTGACTAAGGATGTCTTGTCTATAAAGGAGACATTGGAAATGTGGTAAAGCAGGGAATTATAATAAATATTGCAAATCTAAAATCTTGATAAAATTAAGGGATCTAATAGGGCCCATTCCATAGAGATAAAATCCTCCATATAAGGAGGTGATGTTTATTTGGCATCTACAAGTACATTCATATCATGACATATCATTGATTTTCATGGGGGTTTCATTTCATATGACTCCTCACAAGGAGTGGTTTTGTGAATATGAAAAGTACGATGAAGGTGATGTTTTCAAGGAGATGACTCGACAATGAAAATCATAGGATGTGGAAAGTCAAGTTTCTACTCAAAGGTGGAAGGGTTAGAACTTTCACTTGGGTTTTATAGATTCCAAATCTAGTGAGAAAATTGATACTTGCAAGTAAGATGAATCATGAAAGCATGAACAGTATATTTGAAAAGGAACCCTGCAAGATGGTTTGAAGAGCAGTGGTGTTGTTAAGAGGAGTTTGAATTGGAACTCTATACAAGATGCTAGGAAGCACTATCACTTATGGGTGTAACGATTTTGTTGTTCTTGAGGGTAGAAATGAAGAAGACAAGACCCTTGATATCGTTGGAAAGAAGGCAATGTCATGACATCAAACACTAGGACATAATAGAGAGGACATTTGACCATTACATGGTAAAGGTATGGTTGAAGGTATGCATGATCATTCACTAAATTTTGATTTTTGTGAATAGTGTATATATGGTAAATATATTCATTAAGTAAAATTATCATATGGTGCTAAATGAGCAAAAGGAATATTGGAGTCAATATATAATGATGTGTTTGTATCTATGTAGGTTCTATCATTAGGTAAGTTTATGTACTATGTTTCTTTAATAGATGATTTTTCAATGAACACATGGATCTTCCCCTCTAAAATAAATTTGAGGGTTTCAATAAATTTAAAGAATTTAAGGCTCTTGTAGAAAACCAAACATGGAAGAAAATATAGGTGTTAAGGGAATATAATGGTGGAGAGTTTTATGGAAATGAAGTCAAGGAACTCTGAAAGAAGTGTGGAATAGTGAAGCAAAATGCTACTCCATACACCTCAACATAATGGAATTGTAGAAAGAATGAATGGGAATTGATGTAAAAGTAGTGTGCTTGGTGGTGTAGGTTTAGTACAATAATTTTGGGCAATTGTGGTGCTTATTGCATGTTACTTAGTAAATCGATCACATACATCAAGCACTAGTCGATAAAACTCTGCATGAGGCATGAATCAGTTAAAAAACCCTCTCTTGAACATCTTATATTTTTGTGTTGTGAAGATTTTGTGCATGTTCCAAGGGAGAATATTAGTATGTTATATAATAACACTAAAAATGTATCTTTATTGCTTATGAAGAAGGTATAAGATGTTATAAACTTTAAAACACATTAACAAAGAAGATCGTTTATAGTAAGGATGTAGTATTTAGTGAGGTTAGAATTGTTTCCAAATAGGAATTCCAACCAAGGGAAGAACCAAAGACAATAGAGTTTGAGTTGGGGAATGAAGAATCCAGCTCAACAAATGAAGATGGAATAGAAAAGGAAGAACCTCCTACTCTATCCTTGAAGAGATTGATTCAGGAAAGGAGGAAAACACAAAGATAACAAATTTGTTGTTCTCGGGGGTACCAATGAAGAAGACAAGACCCCTACTATCCCTGAAGAGAAGACAATGCTATGACATCAAACACTAGGACATATTGGAGAGAACGGCCTTTGAGCATTGCATGATAAAGGTAAATAGATAATGTCCTCCAAGCATTGCATGTTTACTCAATAAATTTCTATTTTTGTGAAAATTGTATATATGGCCAATAGAACCATTAACTAAAATTATCATTTGGTGTTACAAGAGAAAAATGAATCTTGGAGTTGATACATATTGATGTGTTTGTCCCAATGAATTTTTTATCATTGGATAAATATATGTACTATGTTTCATTCATAGATGATTTTTCATTGACCATGTGGATTATTTCCTCTGAAAGAAATTTGAGGATTTCAATAAATTTAAAAAATTTAAGGGTCTTGTAGAAACCTACACATAGAAGAAAGTAAAGGTGTTGAGGAAATATAATGGTGGAGAGTTTCACATAAATGTATTCAAGGAAATTTATAAGAAGTGTGGGATAGTGAGGCAAAACACTACTCCATACACACCTCAATAGAATGGAATTGCAGAAAGAATGAATAAGAAATTGATGAAAAAGGCAACCAGTGTGTTTGGTGGTGCAATTTTAGCAAAATTATTATGAGAAACTTATTGGATATTGCATGTTATTGTTGATGCGAGGAATGGAAAGTCCTCGTTCAAGCATTTTTTAATCATATCAGGCTAAGGTAAGATAGGAAGGAATGCTACCATGGGTTTATAGCCTATACAAAAATATTAATCATCCCTCAAGAAATATGTTCTTGGACCTAATCTTATTTTAAAGTTATATGTTTCAACTTAAAAAAAAGGTAAAAATGTTTATATGTAAATGGTTGTTGAATAAAAATGAATGAAATAAATAAATAAGTATTATCTGAAAATCATAATACACAAGTCTCAATTGAGAAAAAAAACATATTTTTATTATTAATAGCTTTTCTAAGTTACAGCAAGAATGCCTCTTTTCAAACCCCTGTGAGGGTAAGGACCAAGATCAAAATTAGAATTCTAAGATGGAATTTAACATCATACATAGACAACTGGTGTCTGAAAGAAAATGACCAAGACTATATACATTGGATCAACCAAATCACAAGCCCACCAAGTCTTGACTCTTTTAAAGTCTGTCAAATATCAATGATTCCTAGTCCTTTATTATTTGCCACCTTTAGAAAGATCTTTATCAGAAGTGTTTCTCTCTAATTCCTTGTGTCCTCTTTGTCCTTTGGTTCTTCATTTTATTCTCTAAAAGGTAGTTTCTCAAGTAGTTGAACTAATTTTAGTTACTAAAGTTAAATAACTTTAGTTAATAAATAGGACAATAACTTTATTGATAAGGATAATTAATAAATAAATAATAACTAAATAGGTGGGGTCCCGTTTTATGTCTTTTAAATTTTCCAATCATTCCCTTGTTTCTCCATAATCATCGTCATATTTTATGCACATACCATTGTAACTATAAATAAAAATTGCAATTGAAATAATCATGCTTCAAAATTCATAAACACTTTTATCTCCCAAAACTTGTATAGCATGATTTATGTTTTCTCAAAATAATAATAATAGTATCAATTGTCCAAAAAGATGTGTCCCAAAGGACAATGAAATAAAACTAAAAGTCATATTTTTTGTGTGATTTTGTTTGCCTTTATGCACTACCCTCTGACACTGATGCCCTATCTTTGATCAATTATACACTTATAGATTTGTTTTCTTCATTCTTTGGAATATCAAGGTGCATATCATTAAAGGTAATCATTCTTATACTGTATTCAAGTTTAAGAGGTAAGGATTTGACAATATAGGTTGATGATTCATAGGAATCGGAGTTGGAGATGACTGATATGATAGGTTGTTGTTTTTTACTTGGTCCAAGTTCAATATCCAAGGCTTTATACATCTTTAGGATCTGAGAGGAATGTACATGTGAAGCTACAGAAGCAACTAGTTGAACTAGTAATATAGGAGGTGGAGAAGGAAGAGGTAAAGACATAGTTGGTCAGTGACCAATACCAGATGGAGTATTGACTGGTGGATTGTTCCAGCCATAATTGACTAGAGGTTGGGCTTGTGCATGAGGCTGATCAGGAATGTTTGTGATGATTGGGTGAGGTCGAATATCATTAGGTTGAACAAGGGGGATGAATGGTGGATAAGGGGGTTGAAAAACTGGGTGTCCCACAAGGTTCAAGTAATCGGTTTGAACCAATTGATTAAACTCTTCATAGTTTGCATCAAAAAGTATAGAAAGCCTCGTCCTCTTGTTCCTCCCTTTTTTCTAAAATGTATTTGTCCCTCTACCTTTGTTACCTCTATTTCCTCCATTGTCAGACCGATTACTGCCTCTGCTAAAAAAAAATCATCTATATCATCCATATCCAAATTAGCACATATATAAGACATCAAATACCATTTGTCAACATGACTAACTTTGGCTCTGAAATGACATAACCATGCAACATAAAAAGGGAGATGAGCACGAAAAGTGAATCAAGGGAAAACAAAAGAACTTTTGCACACACACCAAATCTATCTTTCAAACTCTACAATATATCCAGAGAACTTTCATTATGTATAGGCTATTCCTCTTTTATAAATGTGAATAGGGAAGTATATGTAAAATGGGCTTTGTATAAGTGGGAGTAATTTGCAAAAAATGAATTATCACAAGAATTACATAATGGACTGTTCAAATTCAAAAACCTTAATCAATGCCTATAGATTTCCTTAATAAAACCAATCAGTCTTTGAACTATTTTTATTCATATAAACAAGTTGTGAATAATCTTCCATCTCTGCTCATCATTGTTGTTCATTTTTTTCTTTCCAAACTGAAATGTGTTCTTTCTAAATTATATAGACAAGAAATAAAATGGAACAAGGAATTTATGAATAGGATTAGGAAGTATAACTCATGTAAAATTTTATGTATGATGGGGCAAGTGAAAGTCTATATAATTTAAACTTGGTTGTCAACATGTAATCGTAATCATTATTTATGCCATCTTTAACACATGCCACAGAGTTATGTTATTTTCACAATGTCAATGATATATCTAATATACCCTTTTAAATGGCATATGTAAGACTTAGATGTTCAAATAAGTTCAAATAACATCCATACATAAGGAAGATCAATATCGGTTCATCGATTCTTTTAAACTTTATACCCTTGTACTCCAAATAATATCTATAGAGAATCAATACAATAACGCTTGATGCAAACAAAACTTTCATTTCAATTGCATTGGTTGTATAAACATAGGTCTTTACCCAAAACAGAACTCAATGAACCCAAAATACTTTTAGTTCAAAGGATGAAAGATATGCAGTGAGTAACTCGAATGAAGAAACCAAATATTTTTTCTAGAGCTAGTTGACTTTTAAAATACACAGGTCTGAAACCTTCTATTTCTTATCAGAAATAATCAACTATTTGCAACACCAACATGACACAAATCAGTTATAGATATGAGTGAAAATAAGACAATTTATCTCAACCCATTCAACAATTGAAAAAAAATCTCCAATTATATCCAAATTCGATATGAGGGTCAAACAATGTACCAACACTAAATAACTCATAGACAATTTGTTCGTCCCGTGTTCACATATTTTACTCATCGGACCAGGGCTATAGAGATGGGACTTAAAATCGTTTCTTATAACCTAGGTTGAGCCTGAAAAATTTATACATACAAGATTTCTTGTGCCCATATAGAAAAACCCACATCATTTATTCCTCAAACAGAACTAGGTAAATTTTGTTCTTCCCAAACTTAACACAAAAAGTGTAACTAGCAAGAGAAAGTGAATTTTCTAGTTAGGTTTACTTATATGTGAATCAACAACCAAAACCAAGACTTTATTCACCTTCTCATCATCGAATCAATCAGGACAAAATGGAAAATGGTAGTATGGACATGCAAAACCATAGCTCAATGAAAAAAATATATATTCTTTCATTTTTCTTCCAGAAATGACAAAATAAGAGAAAGGAGACATTTTCATGTACACGGTACACAAACCAAAGCCAAAATTTACCAGTTTTAAAGACAAATGCATTTGCAAGAGATCTAAAACTAGTTGTGAACTCATACCTTGTTCAAATGTGAATTTATACCAATGTCGAGAACCCAAAACAATTATAGCAACCACTAGAACAAGGGTTTCTTAGCAACAATTACTTGGTAAATCAATCACCTATATCAAGCGATAGTTGATAAAACTTTGCATGAGGGATGCACTTGTTAAAAAAATATCTTAAACATCTCAATGTTTTTGGTTGTGAAGCTTATGTGCATGTTTCAAAGGATAATATGAGTACGCTAGATAATAACAATGAAAAATGTATCTTCAGTGCTTGTAAAAATGGTATAAAAGGTTGTAAACTTTAAAACCCATTAATAAGAAGATCATTTACAATGGGGATGTGGACTCTATCCTTGAAGAGATCAATTCAGGAAAGAAGGAAACCAAAAAAGTATATCCCTCCCCTTATTTTTGTTCTAGCTTTGTTTTATATATCATTGATTAAATCGAGAGGTGCTCTACATCCCATTTTGGGGGAGATATTGTCATGTTATGTTACATAATGTAAAGTTACATTAAAAAATTAAACAAAAAAACAAGTCAGTTCAATTACACTTCGAACAATCTTGACTATACCCTCAAAATGGTTATACCATGGAGAGCGTGTTCAAGTGGAATCCATCTCGCCACCTACTCCTGCACTTGAGACAACCCTAGCAAAGGAATGGCTGAGAAAAGTAGAGTTGTGATATCGATCTTGGAGAGGTCTCCTTCCCCATAATATCTCCAACATCCTCTACCTCGCCACTCTTTAATAGTTCCATGGCATCTATATTGGCACAGATGTCATACTTGTCCAAAGCTTTTTTGGTTTAAAGAACACCATCCCATCAAAACACAAAACAGGGATCCCAAATTGGGCAATGGAATCGACTGAATAATGTGATTTTGGATTTTGATAAACCACACCCTCTTCTGTTGAAGTTCATAAAGGAGTTTGAACTTTTGTTGAGTTGGATAAGGAAGCTTATGCCATCCATTTGTGGAACAAGCAACAAAAGGGAAAATGTCAGGGAGGGAACAACATATCTTCAATAACCTTTGTATTTTCTGCTATTATGTATTAAGTTTGATATATAAGGCTAATGTTAACCAATGTTTATTTTCCAAATTTCTAGGCTCCTTTATGCTAAATTTTCAAGGTTGTGACACAATAGAGCTAAAGCAATTTTTAAGGTTTCTTCCTTTCAATAAATTTGTGAAGATTGAAATGACATGATCGCACAGAAACAGTTTCAGTTATTTTAGGAGAGGATGGGAAATAGTTTCT
Source organism: Picea engelmannii (assembly GCA_009831015.1). Lineage (NCBI taxonomy): Eukaryota > Viridiplantae > Streptophyta > Pinopsida > Pinales > Pinaceae > Picea > Picea engelmannii. The sequence goes on from ML819319.1 coordinate 89,289, forward strand.
ATTGTCCATTATTAATATAATAAAAAAGTTTTAAAATATAACTTCCTTTCACCCTTCAGTTGTTTTTTCAGTAAGATAAAAGGAAAAAAAATTGCATGGACTAATCTTGAGTTCATATGATCTCTATTGTCTTGAAACTTCTCGCAACATATATTAATATTTCCTCATTCACAAATGTCTATTAATGATGAATAATATCATGGAATTAAATATTTTTATGAATGAGACTCGAACTCAAATCTCACAATCTAAATCCACCTAGGAGTGTTGGCAAGGAAGAATAAAATTTATGCTTCAAGCCTATTCTACTAATTCTAAGGTCAGTGCGGGAAATTTTTACTTAATAGGTAAATTAGTGCAGTCGTTTTTTGCTTTATTGTATGTAGACCAACCTAGATCCATCTTAACATTAGATTTATCAAGCACCCAGAGGGATCAAATCTCTCAAGGTGCAAACCTTTATTCAAGTTTTTCACTCTAAAAGAGGTTTTCACCTCGAGAGATTTGATCACTCTCGACACTTGATAGATTTGAGGTTAAGATAGATCTAGGCTAGTGGTAATCCTAGCATTGTTAGGGAGGTAGTGGATTTAAAGGATAGTAAAATCTAAAGAAGTTCATGGTTGAAGAAATGGATGCTTTGGATAAAATGAAGCTTGGGATCCATTGGAAAAACACATATTGGTAGAAAATGAGTGTTTAAGAATTTGAATGCAAAAGAGAAAGTGAAGTACAAAAATTTCCTAGTAGCAAAGAGATATTCCCAGGTGGAGGGCAATGATTTTAGTGAAAAAAATCTTGTGTTGCTAAATTAATTTCTATTAAATTTCTTGTGTCTATCATTGTTTCTTTTAATCTTGAAGTATAGCAAATGGATGTGAAGACAACATCCCTATATATGAATTTTGAAGAAGAAATCTACATAAAACAACAAAATGTTTTGCAATGAAGGGAAATAAAGAGTCGGTTTGCATGCTTAATAAATCCATGTATGGATTAGAACAATCTATAAGAATGTGGTATCAAATGTTGATAAGAAGAATGTGGTATCAAAAGTTGATAACAAGAATGTGGTATCAAAAGTTGATGCTTAAATATTGGGACTTGGTTTTTCAAGAAACGACATTGATTGTTATGTGTATTCCACATTAGTTGGCGATCATTTTATTTATGTGGTCTTATATGTTGATGATATGTTGCTAACTGGAAACAACAAAGAAATCCTCGAGGATGTGAAAAACTTTGTGGTCTTCTCAATTTGATATAAAAGGTCTTGGTATTGCAAACTTTATTCTGGGCATGGAAATTAAAAGAGGTCAAACAAGAAAAAAAGTTCGGTTGAATAAAAGGAAATATGTTGAAACAATATTGCAGAAATTAAACATGCATGAATATAAACTAATCAAGATCCATATACCTATTAGTGTAAAATTATTTGTAAATGAGTGTTCCAAGACACAAGAAGAGGTAGAATATTTCTCACATGTTCCTTATGCAAGTGTTATTGGAAGTATAATGTATGTTATGGTTTGTGCTAGACTAAAGATCACCCATATAAGGGGAGTTTTGTGTAGATATATATCAAAACTAAAGGAACATTGAACCACTATAAATAGGGTCCTCAAATATTTGCATGGCCCTTAAAATTATGCACTTTGCTACCAAGGAAGACCTAGACTTCACAAAGAGAGAGAGAGGGCGTGACTCTCCATTATGTTGATTTTCATAGTTAAGAGTTCCCATAATAAATCTTGTGTATACTATGTGAATATGTCATTGTTATTTTTATGTTTTAGATTTTATTCGTGTTGTTTATTTTACATTGTTTTATCAAGCTTTTCAAAGAACACAATAGATCGAGCATTCATTTAAAGAATACATTTTAATATTATTAATACCTTAAATATATCCAAACTACAATTTTCAAAAGTTCAACATATGTTTTTGTGTTATTGATCGCACTCTCGTTGTTGACACTATTTTCGAAAACAAATACTTAATACATTTCATTCAAATTGCAACATTATCATTTTGCATTCAAATACATTTTGCAATTATCTTGTTTGAAGTTTGTATGTGATCATTTACAATTTTTAGTAACAAAATATTGTATTTCTAATATGTTTAGGCAATTTTGGATCTCAAACCATATTTAGAGAACAAGGCAAATGTACCACCAAAAAAAATTGGAAAACTACATTGGGATAAAAATGGAAGATAAAACACAAATTGTAGCGATAATTTACCGAAACAAAGGAAGTCTTGTGAAACACATGAAATTATGATCATAACAACCTATTTGATGTTTAACACTTCCCCGATTAAGTGTGTGAATAAACACAACAATCTAAGGCAAAATTCTTCCCAGTTTTCTTTTTTACCAAAGTGTTACTCCTTTCAAGATTCAAAAATTATGCTAACTCAAATAGGGAAGTGTCACAATTGGAGTTTTCGTTGTAGGATGGCCACATAGACTCTATTGGAATTATTAAATGGTCCAAACTCTACTGCAATAGAGTGATTTATTAACTCCCTTGGATACTTTTAATTGTATGTAAGTTATGGCAATCAAAAACATAGAAAGTTGCTTATTTTTCATTGGTAGTAGAGTAAATTTTACCACTCCTTGGCAGCATGAAAATACAATCAAGTTGTGTTGTAATTGTGGCAATTTCACTCTCATTTTCACAACACCTTGAGCATGAAGATACTCTTAGCATCGAAAGGTTGATTTAACTACAAACTCTAACTTATGTCGAATGAATTTTATATTGTGGTAATGTATCTATGAAATATTGCGCTCTTCCTTTGTCAAAAATGGCATACAACATTGAGAAAATTTATAGTGAGGCACTATTTTTCTATGTGCCCAAGACCCTTTTCAAAAATGGAGTTAAGAACACTATATCATTGGATTGAAAATGAGATATTTGATTTAGCAACTCTCCATAAATACCAATTAAATTTCCCCTCATTGAAACCAAAATAAAATATGAAATCCTCTTACCTCCCTAGGACAGTCCTGCGACAGTCTAGAAAGACCCTAGAATGTGATTACAATTCTAGATTCACTACTCCAAAAGATGGTAAGCTTTTCATTAAGGTCTTGGACACCTGATTTTATTTAGTTACAAGCATATTAAACCTTATGTAATGTTCTCCTTATGATAAAACACAATGTGTGTGTTTGTGGTGCATAGTTCAAAATAGGGTTAATGAAATACCTAATAAGGACAAAGACAAAAACTCATGAATTCATTTTTCTATAATTAAAATTTACAATTCCATTAGAAAGCCTTGTTTCTTTTTATATCTCTTTGGATTCCACCTAAAAAACTTGCATTCACTTACTATCTATAGATATGTTGCAAGCCTTTCCTAAACGCATACATTGACTTACATCTAAAGAACACTTCTCCTATTATAAAATTTGCAAATATGTTGCAAGTCTTTCATAAACACATACACAATCTTATATCTAAAGAACAAACATAGTTACCAACTTAACGAGAACTCTACAGAGTTCTCATTTTGGGGGGGGTCCAATATTTTACCCCGTTTTTAAAAATGGTGCTACCGGTAGCACCTTCCCCCCCCCCCCTCCATTTTTAGGTGGTTTTTCGATATTTTAAATTTTTCGATCCACAATGTTTTCACATTATTTTTTTAAATGCTTATTTTCATCTATTTTCAATTTTTTTTTATAAATTTTTATTTTTTATTCAACGGTGTTTTTAGTCATTTTTCCATGCTTCTTTCAATCTTAAAAATATTTTTTACCATTAACTTTTCTTAAGTTACGATTTTTCATATAATTGTGTCGCCTTAATTAATTCATTGTTCCAAAGTTTTAAAATATAATGGAAAACATCATTTTTAACACATTGTTTACCTTTACTTCAATACATAGAAAAACATTGTAGTTAAATAACACTATTTTTTAATATTTAGCAAAAAAATATACATTTTATAGTCATATATAATAATAAAAAAACCTATACATTTTGGTGCCTAGTCCTTTAAAATAGCATGTCAAATAAAACATTTCCATGAATATAATTGAACAAAAAAAGTCAAAATTTTACAAAAAATTATCAATTTCTTTCATATTTTTATACATTTGAAGTAAAAAAATGACAACATTTAACATAATTTTCCAATGTATAGTGATTCACATACAAATAAAATGAAAAGTAAAACAATAAAAAGATTCGTCACAAAACAACAATAGATACATCTTCATTCTTATTTTAAAATCTAAAAGTCAAAACATTGCAGTTATACTAGCTCAACGAAAAATTGCAAAATTGAGCATTTGCAAAATTGACCATTGTCTTCTAGGGAATCTTAAAACTAATCAACAATATCATATATCCCAAATTCATCATTCTCAATAGACACATTATCATCTTCTTCGACATCATTTTGTGCTTCCATTGTGTCATTTTGTTCTTCCATTGGCTCTTTGATATCCGCAAGTTCTCCAAAGTGATCCTTTACAATCATTCCTCCTAATGGTACTTGAGGTTCCTTTGACATTTTTTCCACCTTTGATTCACTAAAATTTCCTTTCCTTGAGCCAACTTCTTGTATTTCATCTGGAAGAGTTGGAATAACATTAATTCTTTGTTGAATAAAATTGCACTGCATTGGGTCACTTTCAATGGCTATGTAATTCCTTCCTTTCTGTAAGAAACGCGCTAATGTTGTACCTAATCACCAAATACAAAATAAATACTGAAATTAAATACTGTAAAAATACATAATTAAAAACAATATAAGATTGAAGTATGATTTCATAAATATTAGATCATAATTCTTACTTGAACCCGAGAACAAATCCAAAACTCAATCTACTTCATTTGAAAATGTATCTATAATATAATTAATTAATGTTTGTGGTTTTTGATAAATGTTAACCATCTCTCCTCTCAAATCATTTTCCTCATATGTTATATTTCTAACCACAACATTGTATACCAATACACTACTAGGAGTATCTCCATCTTTTGTCCAGGTTGCAAGATGTATACTCTCAAAATCATGTTTAAATTATTCTCTATTGGAGCTCTAAATATTAGACTTGTACCTGTAACATAATTAAGTGCAAATTCAATTAACTTGTGAATTAATAAAATTATGTTCTAATCTTAATTGCTAAACATACACTTTCAATATCTTACCAAATAAATTGCATCCTTGTCTTTTCTTTCCCCTTGAAACTTGATTGTACTAATCCTTGTTGTGTGTTTGAATGAAATACCAGAAATCTCCAAAATGGTGATGTTGTGACTTCCGTAAATCCCATAACCACTTTATTGAAATCTTGGTAAGTATAAGGCTCAGTATCATATCCAATGTTTACGGATATCCGCAATAACTAGGGAGTATTTGTTTTTAGGAATAATATTTGCAAGTTGTTCACAATCACCTAATATCACTTTATATTGAATAGTGTCGAGCCCATTCCAAATGTAGTGATCAAGAGTGTCATCGAATTCAATAGTTTGAACACGTCTCCTTCTTTCTCTTTCAAACTTGGTTTTTTTAATAAAACTTTTGAAAGTTTTTGGTACTCCATCTGTGTTCTTCTTTGGCATATTTAATGAAACAAACAAACATATAGGTATATATCTATAACTATTCAAATAGAAATAAATTAACTTACAAACGAATAATATGAATGTAATAAATCAACATACATTTTTTAATGCAACAAAAAATTGTTTCAATACTTTGTAGAACTTGAATCTGGATAGTCGAGTTTAACATCATCCCAACTTTCTTCATTCAACATCTTGACCATTTCCTCTTGTATTCTCATATACACCTTGTGACTAAATAAAAAAGAATAATGTTATAATGATATATAATAAAATACTTAGAACATTCATATGTTAAAGTGAAAAAATTAATTTTCTTGTCCTAACATAAATAAAAATAACTCAACAAACTTACTTTTTAAATTCATCACACATTTCTTCCATAGAAAATTCTCTCGACCTTACTGTTGTAGGAAAATCTACCTGCGGACAAGTAGATCGACCTCTAGATCTTAACCTTAACCCTAGACAGAAAAATGCTTAACATGGACACTGACTTCCTTTCAAATCTATCTAAGCCTAATGCATGAGAAAGGAGAATAACGGAAGTACCTTTTAACCGACGTTTATCCCTGCACGCTCTGAGTTGCGCTCCAATCCTTTTGCTCCTCGCTGAGGTCTGTGGACAAAACAAGATACGACCACTTCCTACTCTATTGACATTAGGTTGAAAACAGATCTATCAATAAATGATAAGTTCATGTAGTATCAGACACAAACTAGAAAGAAAAAGGCCAAGCGTGTCATATTAATGAGAATGACGACAGCAGTACTTACAATCGTAGATGCGAGTGCGACAGCTTCGTCAAGTCCTCTTCGTCCAACCCTTTCCTGAAAGATCCACAACCTGGATAACAGCAGCTTCACTGATCACTTCTCTTTGGCTGACTGTCAGTTTCCTCCAAGATCATAGGTTTCATATGTTCAGTTCTTCCCCCTTTCCACCATCATAGAGCCTGTTTATATAGGTTGGGAAAGGCCAAACCTCTTGATTTATGTTTAGAACCAGTTAGGAACCATCTCCTTGGATCAGGGATCTTTGATGAAACCAAGAATTCGAGCACAATTGTCTTCTAATCTTGAATGTTCTCCTCCTCATTTGACTCAACGGGCTAACAATTGACCCAGAATAGGGAGCGCTCCCCCAAAGGGGTATCAGAGCGTTATAGCACCCCTGATGTGCCTTGGGAAAGCGCCAGCGCTATTAAGGTGAGCAGCGCTCCTCCAGAAGGGCTGAAGAGCGTTATAACGCTCCTAGATCATGGTGTAGGGGCGCCAACGCTTCTCTAGCAGTATCAGAGGAGCGTTCCCTTTCCAAACCACTATTTCAGGTCTTCTTTCAGGTGTTAAGAGTTCTTTGATTCCAGTGGATCATTTCTTGCTCTTCAAATCAGTCATATGAGGTGTCATAAGTGCTTCCTTAGTGTCGTTATCACGACATTATGCCCGACCATCATTTACGACACTAGTGGTCAACTTGCGACACTTGCGAAAGCTGTAGGGAAGATGCGACACTTA
>ML819320.1:5211-23426 GCA_009831015.1 Picea engelmannii
AGGTTCTATGTGATGATTGGTTGATGGTGATGATTTAATGTAAAGTTTTATTATCTCTCATATATTCTTGGGTGGAAGGAAGGAGCAAGGATGGAGAGTTCAACTCTCTCTTGATATTGGAGGATTGTATCTTCCTCTTGGAGCTTTATCCCTCCCTTTACATTTGGAAGCTATAGCTACCTTTGAAAGTCATTACTTCCCTTGAACAATAACTATTGATTATTTCTCATATATTGTGCATGGTGTATTGTGGTGTATTGGTGTAACTCTTATACTATTGTTCATTGCTCATTGGATATAGTTGAATGGTTTAAGTATAAGTTGAAAAAGGTTTTAAATTGTACTTGATACTGATTCACCCCCCTCTCACTATCAAAATTTATACATTGTTGAATAGTGGTTTATATTTTTAAAGAATATTTTGATGTTCACAAAATTTTATGTACAAATGAACTCGATGTCCTAGAAAAGAATACTAAGAATACTAAGGTACAATTTTAAATAAGAAGACTAAATAATAAAAAAAATAATGAAATAAATTTTATGACTAAAGGATAAAATAATATATTTAAAATAGCTATACCTTTAATAAAATAAGATAATAAATAATAATAATAATAAAAAAATAAGATAATAACAAAATGGTAAGATAATGAAGGTAAATTATGAATTAGAATGAACAATTTTTAAAGGACATAGGAAATATAAGTATGAAGTAAGAGTACTTCAATAGAATAAAACATAATGAAAAGAAAAGAACAATTAGATTAAAAGTAAAATGAAGGTTTTCAAAGAGGGGGCAGGAAAAACCAATGAATGTTAGAAAAGAAAATAGGTTAATTAAAATCCAAACAAAAAATGCTTAATGATCGAGGTGATGAATAGTGGGCTTCCAAGATTGGCTAAGTTTGTAGCCATCTTCACGATTAAAATTATTAGGATGTTTTTCAATTTTCGGAGCTTCTCAAATGATGCTTGAGGAGTAATAAGGGGTTGAGGCTAATGTAACGTTCCCAACCACCCAACAGGTCGAGCAACGCCACAGAGGAAACATCTTTCTGCTATGATACCATTTTCTGTAACATCCCCGACCACCAATGACCAGGCCATGCTACTTAAAACAATAATTATCATATGCATATAAATATAAACATAAACAAACAACATCGATTCTGTTCATAATAGATTAATGCGGAACTAACAGTAAGCCTACAAATACATCATATACATGCATTACTCATCAATTATAACACAAGTACATATACACACCATGTAAATGAACATAAAAGTGGTACTTATCTTTTAATAGAAGACCACCAACTGCATGTAGACCTTCCACGAACCTCCCAAACATAGATCACACTGCTCATCACTCTTAGTAGTGGGTCACCCCCGAGTTGGGAGTAAACTCCACCCAGGGAAAAATAATCCTAGGCTAGGTTGAGGCTACAAAACTGCACAATGGAACAGGAAGGATTTCCTCCCAGGAGCCACTTACGCCCACTGCTCACAGACTCAGATTCCCCACATGCCTATCCCACCCCAGGGGTGTACACCTTCACTATCAAACAATCCATTGATTGCTACACCTCCCTTTCCTTGGGTTTCAACAACATGCCGGATCAGGAATTCTCAGAGCTCTGTAGCTGCTACTAGACTCCCTCTAGGAGAACTCACATCCCCAACAAACTCTCTCACTTGGAGAGAGTTTCTCACAGGTATGACAACCTGCTTCTTCAATCAAAGAAAACTCTCTCTCACCTAGAGAGAGTAGTGCACATGCCCGACAACCTTCTTCTTCAAACCAACTCTTAAGCAAATACAACAACAACATTTGGCTAACACACATGTGATGGTAACAACTGAAAACGGGTAAGGACATAGAATATGGCAGCAAGCCATGCTCAGCCAAGGAACTACATTGGCAAAAACAACCAACCGGTAAGACACAACACGGGCTCAAAAAAATACAGGTGCACCGAGCTTCATAGGAAATACATAGGATAATTCAAGTATAACTGCAGGTTCCAGCGGTGCGTGCCTATTCAGAGGTCGATAATGGAGGTCATGGCCCAACGCATGACTATGTGTGTGACTGGGAAGAATAGTCATAAGATCCCCAAAACAGTACGAATTCCCACTTATAATTGCATGTGCTTGAGCTGGCACATGGTGCTCATGAAGCGCGTTCCTCTCCACTTGGAAGTTCGTTCCTCTACCCAAAGGAACTTAGGGTAATTGGGTTTATTTCCTAAACCTTAATCTTTTAAGGAATTAATAATATAATATTATTCCCTTAGAGGTAATCCCTCTATATTATCCCCCTTTCCCAGACTCTTAGCCCCTTCCCTTCCCTACCTAGTGGAGCTTAGTCCCCCATTCTCTTTTATCGTGGTTGGTCTACATGCAGTGATGTATTTATATTAAATATATGAGTATTTACACATATACAATAATAGGCTCACTAGAATTTACATCTAGGATCTATGGCCTAATGATCCAGGTGGATATCAGTGGCCACCCACCTTTTCCAACTGGCTCAAAACAGTTTTCTGGAAATTTTGATAATTTACTATTTTTAGCAGTTTTTCACTTCTGAAGCCGTTTTGAGGCCCTAAACAACATTTTTTTGGAAAAATGATGAGTAATATGGAAATTACTTCAATATTGTCTCCAAAATGAATCTCCTTGACGATCCTTTTCCAACGGGCTATGATACGCCTAAAACAAAGATCGTATGCAAAAGTTACGACCTCGAGAAGTTGATGTACTAACTTACCCAAATGGGGCCCACATGACTTTTGGTGCTTCATCCCCTAGTGTTAGGTTTTTGGATGTCTAGGGTTTTTTGCATTCCCGTTTATTGTAAAAGGGATTTCAAAGACTCATTGTAATCATCTTCTTGTGAATGAGCACAGCCGTCACTTCTCTTCTCAAAGATAAGCCATCACCATTCCAACAAGCTTGTTTCTGCTGCATTTTACAGTTTCAACTTATTCCTTATTGAATAGAAAACTATTTTTACTGTATCTCTGTTATTTTGTGTTAAGAACCTGTTAATAATCTGTAATCATTTTGTTCTGCTCATAAAATCCGGCTCAGTGGTATCAGAGCAGCCTTCTCCTTGTCATCTTAATGCATGTCCCCAATGAGGTTGGAGTACAAAGAGTTGGGTCTCAAGCTTGTTTCTCTTGAGGATAAAAGCTCTCGCATACCCAAGAGACCTCTCATGGTAGGATAAAATAAATATGATGGGACATGATATCCTTTCAAACTGTTGATTGAGGAAGCCCTCACACAACAAAGGAATGAGATGATGGATAGTTTCGTGCAAATCCTTCGAAAACTACCAACAGGCAACACATCTTCTTTGAGCGGAGGTGCCGCCCCCTTAAAGGTACAAATAAACTTCAATATTCCTATATTTGAAGTTCAAATAGACACAGATGCTATAGACAAGTGGTTGAATTTACTAGAAGGGTATTTTTCTGTCTAGAACTTTTCGAATAGATAAACGATTACTTTTGTGCTCCTCAAAGCCGTTCCCCATGTCAAAGATTGGTGGGAAAATTTCTGTGAGAAAAAGGAAATAGAGGAACCCTCATTATTTACATTCATGACCACCTGGGAATCCTTCAGGGATGCTATTAAGGAACAATACTACCTTGTCGGAAGTTATGACGATTTGTATACCAAATGGACCACACTACGGCAAGAAAGAGACCAAGCAGTGCAAAATTTCACAAATATCTTCCATACCTTGTGCACCAAGCTGGGTATCAAATATTCAGAGAGACATCTGGTGCTCTGCATAGATACATCCATACCAAAATGGAATTTCTGGACATCTCATCCTTGGGCACAGCCTACCGATATGCCATCAAAATCGAGCAAAAGCTCAAACAAAAGACGCGACAATTTGGGCCTGGGAACCCCTCACAACAAAATCCAGGAAAGGGTGGCCCCAACCCACATAAAAAAGGATAGAGAAAATATGGACAGTATCAGGACAACCAGTCCAAGCCGCAAGAAAATAAGGACACCAGAAAGACAAAGAAAGATATCAAGAAGTGGTGTGACTTCCATAAGATCCCTTGGCATAACACTGCTGACTGCCACTCAAAGCAGTCGCTGGTGGTCGAAGTGAAAGCCTCTGAATCAGATGCAGGTTCTGACTCTGAGCCATAACTAGAAAGGGGAAGATGGATCATTGATGTGGAACCCAATGCCACCGTTGTTACCACCAAGCTCCAGCCTGGTGAACCAGACGAGCCAGAAGAAGGAGAGTGCCTCTTCCATTCACAGATGTGGGTAAAAGGCACCCTACTGAACTTCATCATTGATAGCGATAGCAAGAAGAACCTCATCTCAGCAGAGGTCATCAAGTAGCTGTCCCTTCTAACAATGCCGCACCCACAACCATACACCATTGGATGGCTCCACCAAGGAAGCGATCTCCATGTCAGCCAATAGTGCCGACTGTCGTACGACATCAAGCCCTTCAAAGATGAGGTATTGTGTGATGTTGCGCCTCTCGAAGTTTGTGATGTTATTTTGGGCCAACCTTATTTATGGAAATGTCATGTTGTATATGAGTCTAGGCCTCATACTATTATTATTACTTTGAACAAGAAATTGTACAAGATACCCGAGGCAGTCCCACCTAACGCTATTTCCCTGATCTCTGCTAAGAAATGCAGGAAGGTCATCTCTCAGATGAGGAAGTTTGTCTTCTTCATGATTTGCTCTCAGAATAAGCGAAATATCACAACCACATATAGGGTCTCTGTGGCCGACCTCTCCACACAACATAAGAAAATAGATAAGGTCGTGGAAGAATACTCATATATCTTCTCCTCACCTACCGGGGTACCTATGCACTGCTAGGTCAAGAACCCCATCGATCTGACCCCCAATGCACCGCTTCCCAATGGGCCAGTCTATCGCCGCTCTCTGTTAGAGAATGAGGAGATCAAGCGATAGATCCAAGAACTTCTCCACAAGGGGCACATCCATCCCAGCTCATCACCTTGCAGGAGCCCAATCATGTTGGTACAAAAGAAAGATGGAACCTGATGACTCTGCATTGATTACCGGGCTCTGAATAAAATCACAGTCAGAAACCAGTGCTCGATTCCCTGAATCGATGACCTCCTTGATCAACTCACGAGGGAAAAATACTTCAGTAAGATTGATCTGAAGTATGGATACCACCAGGTCCTGATAGAACAAATAGATGTATGGAAGACTGCCTTCAAGTCAAAGGAAGGCATTTTTGAATGGTTGGTCATGCCCTTTGGTTTGACAGATGCTCTAGCCACTTTCATGAGGATGATGGATGATATCCTACAACAATTCACTAATAATTTTGTAGTTGTGTATCTGGATGACATTCTCATTTACAATAAGACTTGGGCCGAACACTTGCAGCATATTCAATAGGTTTTGCACACCTTGCGACAACACAAGCTATACAACAACTTGGAAAAATTCTCCTTCGGCATGGACAGGGTCCATTACCTGGGCTACATCATTGATCAACATGGCATACATGTGGATCCATCCAAGATCCAAGTCATCTATGACTGGCCAGCCCCAACCACACTCACTGAGTTTCATAGCTTCTTGGGCCTTGCCAATTTCTACCACAGGTTCATGTTGGGATTCTCCCATATTGCATGGGCCCTCAGCCAAATAACCAGGGGTGGTGGTAAGGAAAAATTTGCATGGGGCCGATCCCAACAAAAAGCGTTCGATGATTTGAAGCAGCGCTTGTGCTCAACCCCAATACTTTCACTACCATATCTGCAACATCCCTTTGAGATCGAGACAAATGCTTCATACTATGCTGTGGGCATCGTTCTTGCTCAACACGAACACCTCGTGGCCTATCATAGTGAGAAACTATCAGATGCTATCCGTAAGTACCCTACTTATGAAAAATAAATGTACTCCATTGTGAAAGCCTGCTGCTAGTGGAGACATTACATTCTTGGGAAGGAGAGAGTCATCCACACTGATCATAAGCCACTGTAGTTCATGTAGACACAAGGAAAATTACATAATGACCGCCATCAAAAGTGGTCCACGTACTTGTAGTAATTCCACCTCAACATCAAGTATAAAACAAGAAGCACCAATCACGTCGCTGATTACCTTAGCAGACTTCCAGTCACAACACTCACCACAGTGCTAGACTCTTGCAGCCATGAGACCTTTGGATGGCCCCAACTCTATGAGACATATCCAGACTTCGCCACCACCTACCAAATGTTGGGTGCAAACTCAGTTGTCGATAATTTCCATCTTCATGATGGGTTGTTGTGTCATTTGGGCCATATCTGTGTTCCATCAAGCAAGGGAGCAAGCGAATCTGATCTTGGAATCCCACTACAGTCGGGTGGTAGGACACTTCGGTGTCAAAAAGACAGTGGCGATGCTACATAAACATTTCTACTGGCCGAAACTTCGATAGGAGGTCAGCAAGTATATCAAGTCTTGCACTGCTTGTGCTATTTCCAAACCGACCACTAATAAACAGGGCATGTACACCTCTCTTCCTACTTCTGATAGGCCATGGGAATCCATCTCAATGGACTACATGTCGGGCCTCTCGTCCACCAAGTGGGGAAATGACTGTGTTTTTGTGGTTGTTGATCACTTTTCTAAGATGGCGATTTTGGTTGCCTGCAAGAAGAACATCACAACAGAGGCCACTGCTAATCTCTTCTTTGAACGAGTCTGGGTACATTTTGGAATCCCACAAACCATTGTATTAGATCGAGACAATCGATTTCGTAGAACATTCTGGTCTAGCCTTTGGTCACTGCTGGACACCAAGCTCACCAAATCCATGACCTTCCATCCCTAGATAGATGGCCAAACCGATGTTGTAAATCGAATGATTGTGCATATCCTTCACATGTATAATTCAAAGAACCCCCGCACATGGGATGAGAGCCTTCCCTATGTCCAACATAGCTACAACTGAGCCCTGCATAGCTCAACCGACCACAACCCCTTTCAGGTGGGGTTGGGATTCCAACCATTGGGTCCCATAGATGTTGCACTTCCCCTTGCGGTCACCTTGATCGACTCTTCTCCTACTCCAACTGAAGCTGACAAAGCCACCCAGTTCATTGAGCGGATCTAGAATATCCACCAATAGGTTCATGATATCCTATAGAAGTCCAATGACAAGTACAAGCAGCGCCATGATCAACATCGGGTGCCACATAAGTTTCAGGTGGGCGACAAAGTTTGGTTGCACTTGCAGAAAGAATGCCTTACAGGACCCCATCAGAAGCTTCGCCCACTTCGTTATGGGACATACACCAAGGCTGTGGGGGATAATGATTTTGAGCTCAACATTCCTCCTTTCCTTGGCCTGCACCCAGTGTTCAACATGGATCTCCTTCGCCCTTATTTCCCACCATTATTGGACACCTCAAAAGTAGCAGAACATCCAAGACCAATAGAGCTCAACCCCGACTACATACAATAGGCATCCAATGATAATCTTGTGGACACATAGATCAAGGGTACTCGACAGTAAAGGATCCATCTTTATCAAGTCGTCAAAGCAGGGCAGCTCCTGCACCAAGGCAAGTGGCTCACCCGGGGCCAAATTCAGTAGAAATTTCTTCATCTGATGGGGGAACTCAACACAATGGAGAAAATTGCTTCCTAAGGAGGTAGGCTTGATCTAGGGGGATATCGGTGTCCACCCACCTTTTCCAACTGGCTCAAAACAATTTTCTGGAAATTTTGGTAATTTACTATTTTTAGCAGTTTTTCACTTCCTAAGCTGTTTTGAGGCCCTAAACGATGTTTTTTTTTTTTGGGAAACGGTGAAAAATATATAATTTCCTTCGATTTTGCCTCCAAAATGAATCTCCTTGACGATACCTTTCCAATGGGCTATTATACGCCTAAAATGGAGATCGTATGCAAAAGTTATGACCGCGGGAAGTTGATGTACTAACTTACCCAAATGGGGCCCATATGAATTTTGGCGCTTCATCTCCTAGGGTTAGGTTTTTGGATGTCTAGGGTTTTTGGCATTCCTATTTATTGTAAAAATGCTTTCAGATCCTCATTGTAATCATATTGTTGCGAATGAGCGCATCCATCACATCTATTCTCAGAGATAAGTCGCCACCATTCCAACAAGCTTGTTTCCACTGCATTTTACAGTTTCAACTTATTTCCTTATTGAATAGAAAACCAATTTTACTATATCTCTGTTATTTTCTGTTAAGCACCTGTTAATAATCTGTAGTCATTTCATCCTGCTCATAAAATTCGGATCACCTAATCATCACATAAGCCTCCTAGCTTATTATAACTCGGCTCACCAGCCTATCAAACATGTTTACAATTCATAATTACAACTGGGGCTCTACCTGAAGATATTACAACCCCCTCCCCTTATTTTTTCATTGTCCTTAGTGCAACTTGTTTATGCATATACAATTCATTCTTCAAAAAGCTCCAAGATTTAGCTACAACTGGAATTCAATTGCTCTATTCCACAGATCTCCTTCAAGAAAGAATTCGACTCATTGTTCCTTATAACATGCTTCAATTAAACCTCATTGAAAGCATCGAATGGATTTAGATCCACGACGTTCCACCCAGCCTTAGATCTCATTGTTGATAAACTCTCAGAAGCATGTCGCCCCTGAGTAGGGGCTATGACTCCATCAGATAAATGGCCCTCGAAGATAACCACAATCTAGAATCAATATCAACTGGTCTAGGCCAAGGTACCAAACCTTAGCAATAGTCCAAACAATGGTCTCTCATTCCCCACATGCCTGTACAACCCAAGGTAGTATGCACCTTCCTTCCAGGGCTCCAACACAGGCCAAACAAGAAGTCTCAGAGCATCGTGGCTCCAGTAGTTCCAACTGCCCTCAAAGGTCTCTAGGTACCCTTTAGGCCTCATACCGGGGAACCTATCCCCACACTTCTCCCTCCAGGGCTCCAACCTTCTCCAGGGAAACCCAAGGAGAAGTGTACACACACTCAGATCCACCGGGGATCCATAGGGTAAGATCCATTGTCTCCAATCAACATCTTCCCCGAGCTACTCTTTGTAGTGAACATTCCAACTTTAATCAACATCATCTCATATGCATCACCCACATGTAATTATCATGAGAGAACATAAAAGAATTCATTTAGGAACTCAAACTTAGTTCAAAAGGGAATTCAACTTTTCCCCAAAACATGAAATTCTATTTCATAATTCTTCTTGGCTGTTGCTATATTATGAATGCAACCTTCCTTGTGCTTTTCCACAAGCACCAAACTGCATACTATTTTTCCTGCAATGCTTCATCTTGCATACAACCAATAAATTGTCTGTATTTTCTGTACATCATAATTTAATTGCAATATGTAAAAAACCTTATGCAGCGATCTCATAATTGCCTGCACCTAGAAATTCAATCACAATTACCAAACAATTTAATAAAATAGAATGACTCATCATTCTATGCATATGCCTGTTCATAATTAATATCAGTAAGTTCTTTACTTCTTTTTCTGAACATGAAATTTTTCTGTAGTCAATGCTTACATGACTACTTGACTTGCAACTTCCTTATTTGAATGTCTAACAACTCCTGAAATGTCCTCAACTTCATGAGTTAACAACATTTCATCTATTAGTAACAATTATTTCCATGCAATAATATATATGCATGTATTTATAAAACACATTCAACAAATGCATTTAAGTATACAATTATATCACTTACCATGCATGAGTGCAATTCTCAATGCATATTTATTCAATGCACCTTGCATTGAATTACAAAATGCTCTTTATCTCAATCATGTATCTCACCATCCATAAGTTGGGATTCTGGCCAATGTCTTCACACATTCCCCATACACTTCCTATTGTCTTCCCAATTAATTGGATGCCTTCCTTTTCGACCCAAACACTACACCAATAATATAATTATGTGGTGTTCATTAGTGTTAGAAAAAGGTTGCAGTCCAAGTTTTATTTAGAGGTAGGAATCTTTTGGTGCCTATGTGGTTCATAACCTTTTCCATATCCATACTTTTCCATATCCAACCATGTTTTGGTCTCATACATGAATAGCTTTACTGACATTCATTCCTATACCAAGTTCTTATCTTTGATTTCTTTGGTTATTACCCCATAACCAAATTAACATGACATTCTACTATGTCATTGTGTGCATTCAAAAGCTAAAAAGATTTGATAACTATAACAGTCCTCTAGCCTTTACCACATCTAGTGGTATTTTATTCATGTTAATGCATTCAAATAATACCATCCTGTGTATCATAAAAATTCAACTGGGGGAAAATTCTTACCTGTATTTCCCTTTGGAAATTATGTAACATAATTTCAAAAGAGAATACTTACCTGCATAGTTTCCATCAAAGGAATTTGATATTACCTGATTAGCTGATGACAACAAAATATCTCATGCTTCTTTTATCAGACTTATAACCAACACTTCAACTTTCTGTTGCTTCCCTCCTTATGCAGCAACATCACCAACAACACTTGAAAACATGCAAACATTCTTTCCTTTGGTTGTTCCAACAAGCCATAACATACTCGCTGCCACATAAATTGCAACAAATTCTTTCTCCCTGTAAAACTTTTCCTTGCCGATCCCATAAATCTTCAATTCTTCACGGATTCCTAAATCTTCTTGTGCTCTCATTGTAGTCACTGTACATAATTATTTTTTTCATGATCACTTTCTAGCCAATTCACTCTTGGATTTCCTTTGCATTTACATCAAAATACTCAGCTAATATTAACCTTCAACTTTCATTTATCCTTTGGATCCTTCTATCCCAACTCCTACTTGGATGAATTATAATTCCAAACCAAGTTGTTTTATAGACTCTGGATTCTTCAATATCCAACTACTCTTCAGGACTGAAATTCTTCAGCCCTTTCCTGAAGGATTACTTTAGTACTTGAGGTTTTCTTGTACTCTTCTCTTCCCTTTTCCAACTAGCTTCAAACTTGACTTGCCTAGCCAATATCTATCATATTGTAAGGATGCACATATGCCTCCTTTGCTCGCTGCATAGAATTAAATTAAAGTACTTCTTTCACCTTACCATCATAGCTTCAAGTGATATCTCCAACCTTTTGGATTGTAACTCATGTCTCTATGTCACTTAAGCTGGATTCTTGTCAGGCACCATCTCCTTTGCATTCAAAACCATGCATATAGCCATTTTCTTCTTCCTGGTTCCTTATTGATTTCTCTTTAGAAGTCATTTCACTTTTAAATTATTCTTGACTTGATATCTACCTCATGATTTATTCTTCCATTATCTTAGGATGATCATGGACTTGAATCAATCTAGGGGTTTTTCCTTGTCCACTTTGCATACTTGCCACCACATATTATGCTGATATTAATTTTCAACATTCCCCTATTACTTGGATTTGATACAACCCCCCTTCCCTCCTAGGGTTCTGTGACCTCCCAGTCTAGGATCTTTCAATATGCTGAGTCGAATTGACTCTTTGGGCCTTTACTAAAACCCTATTAATATTATACATGTCCCCTTTCCTTCTGTGTGCAGGTTCTGACAGACCCGCGTGCTATTCTTGCGCACCTCCAAAACACCAAGTTTTAGGCACTAGCCCCTTTTTCATTAGCCCCTTCCTTTATATGGCCCTGGGCTGTGTCGTTGCGCAACCACGTGATTGCGGGTGCGGGAAAGAGTGGTTTTAGACCAACCCAATTTTCGCCACACAATTCACCTCCAACTGCCATGTATCCTTTTGCCAATACCATGGTTCCAATTGCGGCCTGCTCTCATATTTTTTTAACGTCTGAGCATGTCTTGGCCCCGCAATTGAGAACGAATGTTGATCCACAATGCCTCGGCACTACCTCTCAATCAATGACTACTATCTCTCCTGGTCCCGTTCCTACCTTCTTTCCTCCTTCCATGCACGATCTCAGATCTCCACGATATGTCGACACATATCTCCATTTCAGAGCAATGGCTACGATTGATTCCAACTCTCCGGCCTTCGAGAGTTTCAATTCTCAACTCTCGCTTCCTCCTCAACAACTATCTTCCAGAGTGAAATATCTGCTGACACCTATCCTAAAAAAAACAACGGTTCTTATGAACTTTGGCTCTCTAGCCTTCGAGAGTCATTTCTCCTTCAAACACCCCTTTCTCCCGGAGTAATTTTCCCCAGAGTTATAGATTGAGTGCCATGCGTCTACTCTGATCAACGGTCTATATCCGCTCTCCACAAAAAAAATATCTGGAGTGAATCCTTCCAGAGTGTCGGATCTTTTGACACCTATCTTCTCTGATCCAATGACTTACATGAACTCCGGTCCTCCACACTTTAGGAGTTCTTCAACTTCATTCAACTACTTTCTTCCGGAGTGACAGACCTTCTGCCATGAATCCTCTTCGAATAAATGACCCTGATTCTCTTCAGGACTTCATCTCTTTCCAACCAAGACCATATCAACGATCCTTCGGCCTCATCCTCGATCAACGATCAAGATCTCCTTTAGGACTTCGACACTTTCACCCTCTTCTTTCCTCCGGAGTGCTCCGTACCCAGAGTTCTAGATCTGGCGCCACGTGTCCACTTTCAAATCAACGGCTGTCATCCGCTTCGGGACTTCGGCCTTCGGTGATTTCAAATCTCAAACTTCTCCTTCTCTTTTCTCTCGAAGTACTTTCTCCTGGAGTTCACGATCCGTCGCCACGTACCCTTCTGAATCTGACGGTCCAAATTTCTCTTTTGGCTCTTCAGATTTTTGACACTTTGGTCTTTGGGCTTCGGGAATTTCAAACTCCTAGGCACTCATTTCTCCCAGAGTGCTTTCGTCTGGAGACTCCGATATATGGACATGTACCCCTCTTGGTGATCAATGACCAAGATTTACTTCGACTGTTTCTCCTCCTCTTTGTCCACAAAATTTTGAAGTTGTGGATCTCACGCCACCTATCCTCCTTGACGATGGATGGTCCCTTCTCACTTCGGGACTTCAGGACTTTGACTAGTCAACTCTCCTATGCACACAAGGGTTAAGTCTCATGCACTTACATTTGAATCTGATGGTTTTTGGTCCTTCGCACTCAGATCCAACAGATGGGATCTATTCCTCTCCTCTGTGCTTCCTTGTTTGTTCACTGGACGTAGATCGGATGATCCAAATATCTTCTTCCGTAACTAATCTGACGACTGTTGCCGCTCCTTCTCCCGAGCTTCCGATTTCTTTTGACTTGGAAGATTTTGTAAGTGTTCAAAGGTTTCAACCTTTTCTCCTCCTACGAGTCCTTCTCTTGGATCTCATCTATGCTCCTGAAAAGCATTATCTCTTCCGAGCTTTAGGAATTAGAACAAGTCCGTCTCCTACGCACTCCTTGCATTATCTCTTATGAGATTTTAGATTTAATTAGTCTCCTAAGGGTCTCGACCCTCCTATTTTCTTTCAAAGGAAAACTTCGTGCCCTCCTGGAAACCTTCCACTCAATGCACACCTTGCAGAGCTCCTTCTTACAGAGTGTTCAATAGCTCTGTGAGTATCTTCCTTTGATACTCTTCTCCCTGAAGTCAAAAAATATTTCTCTCTGTGCACACTTGCAACCACTCGATGCCCGCTTGACAGAGCTCTTTCTTACAAAATGTTCAGTAACTCTGTTTCTCTTTGAACTCAACACATATTTATGCTTGTGCACTCCTTGCACTTTTGCTGATGAAGGTTCAACGGTATCTCTCCTGAGCTTTCCTAAGGTTAACTCACCTCTGTCAACAAACTCCTTGCGGACAAATGTGCACTCCTTGCACTCAAAACTCAAAGAAGAGAAACAATTGAAGCTTATTCAATACTTCACCAGTTCATACATTCAAACCATGAATGACATATAAAATCATAACAATAAACAAAAATACATAAACACACTATGTGCAAGAAAAACTACTTTTCTATTATCTCTATGTGTATATATAGATGTTTTACAAAAAATGGATTGCAACCGAGTCCTAGTTCTGTCGATCTCTCTTAATCTAACTCTATTCTGAGTTCGGCTTCTGAGACTTCTATTCCTTCTCACCAAGATCTCTCTCTCTCTCTATCATTTACAAAATAGGGCTCTATGAGATTATCCTCTCCACCTAACCTCATCTATTACATTGAAGTTTCATAAATGACCATCTAGTTTGAATTGAGCCTAGAGCCATCAACCTGTTAGCCATTAAAGGCAACCTTAATTTCTCCCTGTACAAAGACATGTCTTGGTATTCACTCAACCTTATAGCATGAATCCATATAGGATTATATTTCAAATTAAAAAATGGGAGGGTCGGTGCCCCTCCCTCTTTGAAATGCGTGCTGATGTGATGGAATGCTGGCGCGTTGTTGAGGTGGACCGATGCTCCTGCATCATGATCCCTCTGATCCAATTCCTTCATGACCCAATTATATTTCTAGTGATGTTCTCTGAGTAACCTTGTATAGTTAACACCAACTTATTTCTTGAAGCAATTTGATTTAGCCTTTTCATGAGTGATCCTATCAACACTAATGTTATCTTAATGAATTATTACTTTCTCTGGTCTTGACCCATATGATTTGTCAACCTGACATGCATATTCAACTTCTTTCATGCCATATTTGATGACCTTCATGCCATGGAGAATGACCTTCCACTGCACATTATGATAGAAATAATGGAGGTGCTATATCCAAACTGTAGGACTGATCTTTGGAGATGTTGTCACTTTCTCCAGGCATACATTTCATCTTTATTTATCAAAATACTAGCATTCTGATATATCAATATGTATAGAACATGTCTTCCCACTATGTACTTCTTTTTAGAATTGAGAGTCACCCTCATACTGCAAGAGGATAAGCCCATTACCCATCAAAATGTTTGTGGAGGTAGGTTTATGAGTGGAGGTCAAATGAACAAATCTCGGTACAAGAATGTTTTAACATAGAAACTGGACAAGAAATGCATAATGAAATGAGGTCCTCATTAACTTTAGTCAGTGGTTTAAGGTTAGAGGTGGGTAGAAGGAGGACTTAGTGAGAAAAGTGGACAAGTCTTCCATGAGCATCCGATTTTCAAGTAGCTTGGTGAAGAAAAATTCAGGCATAAGAAAAATCTTGAACTCAAGTTTCAGACACTGAAATATATCACATCAACATAATAATAAAACCTCCATTACAATGCTACTACAACAACTCGTCTGGATCATCCATGCACGAGCATTTCAACATAAGAGGAAACAAGGCAACAAAAGAAAATACTGAAACAGGTCACAACAATACTATAATCAAACCTACATTATAATACAACTACAACCCTCGTCTGGAGCCTCCATGCATGAGTGTTTCAACACAGATTAAACAAGATGATGAAAGAAGATGACTTCTATTAATGCGGAAGTCTCATATCTCATACAAAACTAGAGAACAATTCTTTTATCAAAATATTACAATTTAGGGAGCTCTGCTCAACCATCGACCTCTACCAAATTCTTTAACTGCTATATTTATACTTAGATCAGTGGACAACCGCTAGGAGAGTCCTCTGGCCATCCTGTCTAAGGCTCTTCATCTATGCATCCTTCTGTCAGAGTGTGCAAGTATCCTTCTGTCAGACACGAGATCAGATAAACATGGGCCTGCAGGAAAAACTGTCCATCGTGGTACCTTGGGCTGACAGTTCTATCTCCACAACTAGAATCTCCATGCCTTCTATTTATGGAGTGAGTCAAGGTTTCAACAACCACTCCTTTTGTTGGAAAATTTTTAACAGGTAGCGTATGCTTGTCATTGATGGAAAGTACAACAGTGAAGATGGCATGAGTATAGGAAGAATGTAACAGACAGGCATCAGAAGCAGTTTGGGAAGACGCTGCAGAGGATGGTTGGCATGCTTTATAGGCAGTATGCGCTTTTCATTGATGGCAGGATCAGAGTGTGCATCGATGGAAAAACAGGAACACCGTAAGCTCAGGAGGAATTAGCGTAGATTCGAATGCAGTGTGTAGGTGTGCACCAGGGATGAGGTTAACTCATAGCTAAAGCTCAAGGGAGATAGCGTACTTAGGATCACAGGAGGATCAAAGATCGAGGCCTTTGACACTTAGAAATTCTTCCAAGTAATAAGGATGTGTAATATTGGAGGAGAAGCGTCGATGATCGTTGAATCCCATCCCGAATTCTTGATGACCGTCAGATCTCAATGTAGACAAGAGGAGCGCGCAGATATGGAGGATAGATCTCGGGCGTTAGATCTGAGCGCAGAGTCCGAACACCATTGGATCGAGGAGAACCTGGATGTTCTTTAAAGTGCAAGGAGTAGAGGGCTCACAAAATCCCAAAAGAAGGAGGACCGTCCATCTTCAAGCAGGACACGTGGGGATAGATCGTCAGTTCGCTGACTGGAGAGTCAAAGGAACAATGTTCCCTAACCTCTCGAAAACGCGATATCTGAAATCGCGATTTAATCTCAGCCATCAGATTAAGGTTGAATCTGGACTGTTGATTCCAGTCCATGTCGGAGTTTCGGGGATCGAGAGTTGGAGATGTCAAGTGATATCATCCACATAAATCCTGATTTCGTGATATGCAAAATCGTGACTTAATCGCAGCCGTTGAATCAAGATCAGATCTGGACCGTTGATCCAACTCCATATCGGAGTTTCGCGAATCGTGACATGGAGAGGGAAAAGAAACAATGCAACAAGAATTGCAAAATCATGATTTAATCGCAGCCATTGAATCAAGGTCTGATCTGGACTGTTGATCTCAGTCCATTTCGGAGTTTCATGGATCGAGAGTTGAAGATGCCAAATAATAATAACCACAGGAATCCCAAAATCGCAATATGAGATATTGCGATTTAATCTCATCCGTCAGATCAAGGTGTGATCTGGACCGTCGATCTATCTAACGTCAGCATACCACGTCAGCTAGGAACACGTGGCACAACCAAGTAATGACAAGTGTCAGACTGATTCAACATTTCAGGCACATGTAAGTCACGAATCAGAGTGACACATGGCAGTATTCAACATGTGTAAATCCACGAGTGACGTCAACAGATTTACACCACTTCGGAGTTTTGGAAATCGGGAGATGGACAGATGTCGAAGGACGAGGAGGGGCTAAAGGGAACGAGCCTTGTTGCATGGTCAGGTGGATAATGATAAAAAAGGTGACACGACAGGAGTGGGGTCCTTCGTCAATACCCCACCATTCTGGACCCCCCCGTATTAAAGGTAGAAAGGCAAGGGGGTCCGGAATCACTTGAGTGCCATTGATCTGGGCACTCTAATCCTGGCCGCTCGAGATATGTGCGCCTGATTCCTGACACCCCCCCTCCGCTTAAATGTAGAATGGCAGGGGGGCTCCGAAATCCAATCCTGACTGTAGATCTGGGAGCACAAATTCTAGCCGTCTAGATTTGCTCGCTGCATATCCAAAAGGTGCATTTGCACCCCAAACTTAGGAAGGCATAAGCTTGAATGCGCCAAAGAAGATGAAAAGTCACAACTGCCAGAGAGGTTGAGAAATCTCAGCAGAACACCCAATGATGCTGGACGCATGGTGGGAACCACCAGAGAAGTTGAAGAGTCACGATGATGATCACACAGAGCACTCGAGTTGTGGAGGAATTTGGCACATAGTGAGCATGCAGAGGCATTGCGAATATTGCATGCACAAAGACAACATAGACTATAAGAATGGAAAAGAAAGAAGAGAGTGAGCAGGTCACGGTGTAGCAGAATGGAAGTGTGAACAAGGAGGTAGAGCGCAGGAGCAGAAATGCACAATAGAGGAAGGTTTCATTGAAGGGATATGGTGCAGAGAGTATAAAAGGTAGAAGAACGGAAAGTGCAAGGGGCGTGCAGAAGACACTGATGCAGACAGGGCAGAGCAGTGTAACAGAACAACAATCGGGATGGTAAGCCATTGAATAATGTTATATCGCTGTAATAAGTTTCAGTAACAAAGAATTTATTATTCAGGGTGGTTGGGTGGTGCTAGGGAGGACTGGTGTCCTCAAAGGTTCAAGTGGGTGCTTGAACATAGGGAGTTGGAGCTTCCTTCTAGTTGGTGCTAGAGAAACCAGGGAGTTGGTGCTTCCTTCTAGTTGGTGCTAGAGAAACCAGGGAGTTGGTGCTTCCTTCTAGTTGGTGC
>ML819320.1:31086-58808 GCA_009831015.1 Picea engelmannii
TATGATAATGTAAAGAATGTAGATAATACTTATCATATAAAGAAAAGGAGGTTTTTACCCTGTATGGGTTTCCTCAGGAATTATCTGTCTCTGTCTTTCTCATATATGTGACTGATGCTGAATGTGCCTTTGTTTATTTCTCTACATTATTGTGATCATCATTGAGTGCCTTGTAAATATTTTAAAAGAATCATTATTGTTTAAGCACGGTAACAACTGATTCACCCCCCCTCTCAGTTGTCCAACACCTTTTTCATTAACTGTTTTTTTTTTGGGATCGCAACGAGGCTTAATGCCTAGTAGGTGGCCACATGCTACTCTCGGATTTGACATTTTATAAGCACGTGATTGTGGGTTCGTCAAAGGCGGTTTGGACCCACACCGCTTTTGAGCCCGTAATACACCACCTTCCACCATGTATCTCTTTCACCATACCATGGTTTCAATTGTGGGACCGCTTAAGAATTTTATCGTTCGAGCATGTTGTGTCCCCGCAATGAAGTGTTGTCATTGATTTGGTCATGATCTGTGATCTAGGTGCACTTTATATTTTAGCGACACCGATAAAGTTTATCCTCCCACCAACTCTAGGATCCATTAAAAATGCGCATGGAGATGACTCTAATTTTGAACAAGAATACTTCCCGGAGGATGATCTCCCGCAGTTGACGTGGCGGCCCAATGTCATTATGCTGACATGTCGTGGATGGAGGGGTGACACATGTCATTCAAAAATAGGCTGATGACATGTCCACAAATTCTTGAAATGAGTGTCATGTGTCAACACTAGATGGATGCCACATGTCGAAACTAATGGGTGCCAAGTGTCTTCGGCACTTCAGAATTCGGGGGGGGGGTCTGCATATAGACCTGTCATAACTCATGAAGTAGTATGGGATCAAGTGACATGGCGATGTGAAATGAATGTTGAAGCTTGGAAACGAACTGTGACCATCGATCTGAGGAGGACACACAACATATATTTGTGAACTCCGAGAGAAAATTACTCTGTAGGAAAGTGGGAGTGGGGAAGCCAAAAATCCCGAAGTAAATCCTGACCGTCTGTTCTAGAGGATGCGCGACACTTGATCTAAAACTCTGGGGTTTCCACCTGGTCTTTAAACCTAGCATAACTTTCACATTTCAAATGCACGATTTTCACTGATCTAAACTACTCCTGGGATCTGAACCGTTGAAAAATGAACCCACCCGCTGCTTGTATTTTAGTCCAAAATAGACTTCCTTTGAATGCTACACTTTGTGCTCATGGCTGTCACCTATATCAGGAAAGGACTTGGTTCTCATGCGACCCCTGAAAACTTTATTTGATAACATTGTCTCCATAGGGGATGGCATGCTCCCTGTGAGCTTCCAAGAACAAGCAGTTCCAATGCCTTAGCTGTTGGGTTGTGGAGTCATCTAGCATGTGCATACAATCCTTTGCAAACCTTCAAGATCTGATATTTACTTCTTTCATATCCTGATATACTGGGAGCAACTCTGCTTATTTATTGAAAACTAAAAACAAATGCTCAGATACTGAGCTTATTTATGCACACTCCTACTCTAATCGAAGGCTTCCTTTATATAAGGTAAAATCATGCTTGCAATGAAGCCATACGAGTAATTGATTAACATGTGAAATTATTGATCTGGAAAATACGAATGAAAGAACCCATGACATACATAAATGCAACTTGAAAGGACAACATAACCAACCTTTATTTGACAAGAACAATTTGACATTTGAACTGCTCAAAGACTCTATATAATTAGAAAGCAGATCATGAAAACCATAAGGAAATACCTCGACCTGATATTTTTCCAACCGAAGATCAAATATCCTCGACATATTCTCTTTCCCATGGAAGATGCCACTTTCAACTACCTTCAAATATGAACATGGTTGCAGACTAATTTCATTGCTACTCATATGTTGTTTTTTGTTGTCTGCAGATCCAAGTTCCAACATGGTGAATGTAGGTTTGTTGATTTGCAGAGATGGCTGCTCAATGTCTTCTGTGGACCTAGGATGGCTGATTTCCACACTATGTTGTTCCTTAATTTATAAAGGAAAACACTCTATAGTAGGTCTTGAAATTCCTTCATATCCACATCAAAATATGATTCATAACTATCATACACCGACTGGCTGCTCCTCAAGTCAACAAAATGTGATGTAGGGATCTTCTCTTCTTCATCTAAATACTCATCAAAGATAGGCGAGCCCAAAAACATTTTATCTTGCAAAGAAAAATGAGAAATATTTTGATTCTCCTCTTCAATCACAGTTGAAAATACATCGTGGGAAACCTCTTGAAGGAATAGAGAAAAATCCTCTTCTACAACTATTTCTTCTTTTAAATCTGAGACAACAGGTGCATCAGGGGAAAAATATAATTCATCTATGGCTATGAAATCATCAATACTATCATCAATCATATCTTGAAGGCCTTATTCTCAGGAAATAGAAAGAGAAAAGTTTTCATCCATATCTTCAAAATACTCACTTCTATCTTGACTTTCTCTTTCAATCAGATCTTCACAAAACTCATCACACGAGAAACACACTATTGTCTGCTGAATATCAGACTTGGACCTTTGACAACATTCTTCAAGAGTTGTGTCAGAAGAATAATACCTCTTACAATACTTGTTGAGAGCTACATGAAATTCCTTCAAAGAAGATATGCTAGCAATAACATGTGACACATACCATCTTCGAGCATCACATTTAATGAGTATACAAACATATTCATGAGAGAATATTCATGATAATCTCCAATTGATCTATGCATTGATGAAAATTTATGAGATGTTGTGCGTGATAATCTCCTTCATCTCCACATAATATGGGAAGAAAGTCTATGCATTCTAGGAAATAAGGCACATGATTAGGAAAACCAGGAATAGATGAAAGATTTAAAGGTGCAAACCTCCGAGCTAAGATAACTTCCATTGCTATTGTATCCTGTATCGGTGAAGTCTCCAACAGGTTCTTCCTTCATGGAGTGGAGTCGCTGGGTGAATGATGCAATCTTTGATATGTGACCAGCCCTTGTTCACCATCAAAAGCTAGATCTGATCAATGTTGTTCTCCCATGGAATATTTCTTCGTTTATGTCCTCGACAATGATGCCATTAATGTTAGCACTGAGAGTCACCCTCAGAATACAAGAGGATAAGCCCAGTACCCATCAAATTTTTTGTGGAGGTAGGTTTATGAGTGGAGGTCAAATGGACAAAGACTGGTACATGAATGTTTTAACACATAAACTAGAAAAGCAATGCATAAGGAAATGAGGTCCTCATTAACTTCAATCAATGGTTTAAGGTTAAAGGTGGGCAGAAGAAAGACTTAGTGAGAAAAGTAGACAAGTCTTCCATGAGCATCTGACTTTCAAGCAATTTGGTGAAGAAAAAATCAGGCACAAGAGCACTCTTGAACTCAAGTTTTAGACACTGACATATATCACAACAACATAATAGTCAAACCTCTGTTACAATGCTACTACAACAAATCGTCTAGATCATCCATGCACGACCATTTCAGCAGAAGAGGAAACAAGGAAACAAAAGAAAATATTGGAACAGGTCACAACAATACTATAATCAAACCTACATTACAATACAACAACAACCCTCGTCTGGATCCTCCATGCATGAGTGTTTCAACACAAATTAAACAAGATGATGAAAGAAGCTGGCTTCTATTAATGCGAAAGTATTATATCTCATACAAAACCAGAGAACAATTCTGTTATCAAAATATTACAATTTAGGGAGCTCTTCTCAACCATCGACCTCTACCAAATTCTTCAACTTCTATATTTATACTTAGATTAGTGGAAAACTGTTAGGAGAGTCCTTTGGCCATCCCATCCAAGGCTCTTCATCTGTGCATCCTTCTGTTAGTCTATGCATGTATCCTTCTATCAGACGTGAGCTGAGATCAACATGGGCCTGCAGGAAAAACTGTCCATCGTGGTACCTCGGGATGACAGTTCTGTTTCCACGACCAGACCCTCCATGCCTTCTATTTATGGAGTGAGTCGAGGTTTCAACCACCACTACTTTTTCATTAGCTGTTTTTTTTTTTTTTGGGATTGCAACGAGCCTTAATGCCTAGGGGGCGGCCATGTGGTGCTCTCGGATTTGACGTTTTATAAGCACGCGATTGTGGGGCCATCGAAGGTGGTTTGGACCCACACCGCTTTTGAGCTCGTAATCCACCACTTTCCATGACGTAGCTCTTTCACCATACCATGGTTTCAATTGCAGGACCGCTCAAGAATTTTATCGTTCGAGCATGTTGCAACCCCACAATGAAGTGTGGTCGTTGATCTAGTCACAATCTATGATCTGGGCACACCTTCTATTTTAGTGACACTGGTAAGTTTATCCACCCACCAACTCTAGGATCCATTACAAACGTGCATGGAGAAGACACTAATTTTGAACAAGAATACTTCTCGGAGGATGATCTCCCGTAGTTGATGTGGTGACCTGATGTCACTATGCTGACATGTCATGGACAAAGGGGTGACACGTGTCACTCAAAAATAGGCCGATAACATGTCCAAAAAGGCTTGAAATGAGTGCCATGTGTCAGCGCTAGATGGATGCCACGTGTCGAAACTGATGGGTTCCAAGTGTCTTCGACACTTCGGAGTTCAGCATCTGCATATATACCTATCATAACTCACAGAGTAGTATGGGCCCAACTGACATGGCGGTCTGAAATGAATGATGAAGCTTGGAAACGAATCGTGACCATTGATCTGAGGAGGACACACGACAAAGATCTGTGAACTCTGGGAGAAAAGAACTACAGAGGAAAGCGGAAGTGGGGAAGCCGAAACTCCCGAAGACCGAACTCCTGAAGTAGATCCCGACCATCTGTTCTCGAGGATGCGCGACGCTTGATCTGCAATTATGGGGCTTCCACCTAGTCTTTAAACCTCATGCAAATTTGACATTCTGAATGCACGATTTTCGCTGATCTAAACTACTTCTGGGATCTCCACCGTTGAAAAATGAACCCATCCACTGCTTGTATTTCAACCCAAAATAGACTTCCTTTGAATGATGTGCTTTGTGCTCATGGCTGTAACCTGTATCAACAAAGGACTTGGTCATCCTACAACCCTTGACAACTTTATGTGATAACACTTATTTCTCTTAACATTCTTTAGTATTGACCTTGATCGTCTTGTGGAGTATTCTTGACGTAACATTATGTCCTCAAGTTCCTCTGTTCCTTCTTGATATCAGGTCCAAAATATTTTATATTCCATAAAACCTTCCTTATTCCCATGCTTTTCATCTCCATATGAACTTATGGTTCATGCATTATCATGTATTGCAGATGGCTTTCTCCACCTAGCATTCACATTTGATGTGCAAATATTGTTACCTGGACTGTCTTCCCCAAACACGAATTCCATTTGGGGTTTCCATGCTGTTTATTGAACCCAACATTTGATCCAATGACTTCTGAAAAATCTCAAATGTAAATTGAAGAATTTTCCCTATCCTTCTTCCTTCTTTCTTCTATCTGAAGATATCTCTAGCACTTTTTCTGTTTTAAATGTAACCATTACATCTAAAAACATGCGTACAACAAATTTTGTTAACTAGAACCACGAAATACCATTTTGGTATTATATGCAAAAATTTTCCTTTTATAGTCACCAAAATATTCATTCTGACTTACTGTGGTCTAAGATGCTCAATCCTCAAATATGGATGAATACCTAGAATCCTCTTTCTGAGATCTTTCCAATGATTGCTTCCTTGCTCGATTCTGAGCTTTGAGCAGAAAGCTATGATCCTTTAAAACTTGTTCTTTTTATCTGATGCACTCCTTCTGCAATTGATCTCTTTTCTTTAAGATAATGGATCTTAGATATTTTTTGGACCCTATCATAAAGTTCCTAGGTCTCCAATACCTCTTTTGATGTAGGTTTGAACTAGATGAAACCCACAACTTCCTTCCTAACCCCTTTTTCCTTCTTTAACATAGTTTCCAGGCACTAGCCCCTTTTATTCATCCCACAAATTGCATGTGACCACGGGATGTGACCCGGTGCTTTCAGATAGGTGCTTATTTGTAGCCTTTAGAGATTTGGTGCTCCAAAAATCTGGGCTTTATAAGATCTTGCTACTTCATGCCTTATTTCTTCGAACACCAAATTGGTGAACACTAGAAGTGGGGTGGATCTATGGTCCACGACTCCTCAACAACCGACGGTTGGGATTTATTACAAAACTCCAGGCTTCAGAAGTTCTTGGCTATGCATACTCTCCAACCTTCCAAAGTGCCTAGTCTCCAGACCGTGGCATCTATTTCCATGTACCTTCTCCCGATCAATGGTCAAATTTAACTTCGGCCTCCAAGAGTTCTCGACTCAACGCAACTACAACACAATTCCTCCAGAGTACCAAGTCTTCGAACCTTGGGATCTAGTGCCATGCATCCCTTGTGATCAACGGTCGAGATATACTCTGAGTTTCGGGCCTTTGGGAGTCCTTTACCTCAACTTATTCTACCTTGAATCCTCCGGAGTGCCAAGTCTCCAAAATACGAGATCTACTGCCGCGTGTCCCTCTTCGATCAATGGTGAGTATTTACTCCACTCTTCGGAGATTCGAGAGTCTTCATACTTTAACAATTCTTAAACAAGTTTAGCTACTTTGTGCAACCTTCAGGGACCCCACTTACCATACTTGAGGTAAGTGCCATGTGGTGAAATACTAGAAGCAGACAAGTGGCCCAATTAGGTGGGTGACATGTGTCACGTTCTAACTGGCATAATCAATCTTCGAAGGGTACATAACTCACTAACACATGGCATACATCTCGTGTGTCCACGTCATCTCATGTGATGTCAGAAAGTCACGTAACTTTTGGACTTCGGGGCTTCGGGACTTCGGAACTCCGAGACTTCAAAATATTTTACACTTGCACACCTCAAGTCTTCCGAACGCCGAACTCTCGAACTTCTTAACCTTCCGGGTCCACATAATACAACTGTCATCAATTAAGGTGGTGACACGTGGCATACCTAGATAGGTCCATGTCACCCTAGGTGACATCATATTTCCATGTCATACCCGACGCTTCGAGACTTCAAGGATTTCCTGCCTTTCGCGCAACTAGAATCCATTCTTCTTGAATGCCTAAACTTTGAACCTTCTTAATCTTTGGACACGTATCCCTTGGAATAGAGGGTCTAGATTGGTTTTGTATTTTAGAACCTCAACAATTTTCTTTGCTTATAGATTTAAAATGGTTGGAGGGGTGAAGTCTGAAGGACTTCAGTGCCTAACCTCCATTCATCATCTCCCAATTTGATGGTTGTGGGTGATCTGTCTCTCTCCGAACAGATCCAACGACCCAATTTGACTCTGTAGCCCAATACCACACATGTCATGGTTTATCAAACTACTATACTCCTGATATTTTGAACACATTCCAAGTGTTCTCTTAGCACCCTTTTGGAACTTTGTACCAAAAATATGTCTGGAATTTTTACTCCAAATTCCTCGTTCTTGGCCCATCTAGGTTCAGTGTTGAAACCATGGGCTCTAAACTTGAATTTTTCCATTTTGACAACAATTCCTTTCCGAAACTTTTGCTTCAACTTTCACTTACATGGCCCATCCAAACTCAGTGTTGAAATCATGGCTCTGATACCATTTTATAATGTCCCGAGCCACCCAACAGGTCAGGGAATGCCACAGAGGAAACATCTTTCTGCTCTGATAACATTTTCTGTAACATCCCCGACTACCAACGACCGAGCCATGCTACTCATAGAAACAACAATTATCATATGCATATAAATATAAACATAAACAAACAACATATTCTGTTCATACATAGATTAATGCGGAAATAACATACTAAGCCTACACATACATCATATACAAACATTACTCATCAATTATAACACATGTACATATACACAACATGTAAATGAACATAAAAGTGGTACTTATCTTTTAATAGAATACCACCAACTACGTGTAGACATTCCACAAACCTCCCATCCATAGACCATGCTTCTCATCACTCTCAGTAGTGGGTCACCCCCGAGCTAGGACTAAACTCCACCCAGGGCAAAGAAATCCTAGGCTAGGCCGAGGCTACGGAAACTGCACAATGCAACATGAATGATTTCCTCCCAGGAGCCACTTATGCCCACCACTCATAGACTCTCATTCCCCACATGACTGTCCCACCCAAGGAGTGTACACCTTCACTGTCCAACAATCCATCAACTGCTACACCTCCCTTTCCCTGGGATTCAACAAAAGGCCAGATTAGGAATTCTCAGAGCTCTGTAGCTGCTACTGGAATCCTTCCATGAGAACTCACTTCCCCAACAAACTCTCTCACCTGGAGAGAGTTTCTCACAGGTATAACAACCTACTTATTCAGTCACAACAAACTCTCTCTCACCTAGAGAGAGTAGCGTACATGCCTGATAACCTGCTTCTTCAAACCAAATCTTAAGCAAATACAACAACAACATTCGACTAACGCACAGGTGATGGTAACAATAAAAAATGGGTAAGGACATAGAATATGGAAGCAAGCCATGCTCAACCAAGGAACTGCATTGGCAGCAACAACCAACCTCTAAGACTCAACACGGGCTCAAGCAAATACAATGTAATGTTCTTGACTTGGCTAGTCTAGGAAACATTGTTAATGTGTGTAGGATTAGTTGTTTACAACATACAAATGAGCATTCAAATAATAATAATGGCGACAAAAGACGAAAAAATCATATTATGAAATCTCCTTGGAGTACAAATGCCGAATACGACTAATTACAATGAATCACTCAGCTAGATCTAGGATAAAAGGGATCTTCGTCGGAATATAAAAGAAACTAAATGATGTGCCTCTACCTGTCGGGGAAAACGTGCCCTAGCGATTCCACCTTCGGAACCAGATGAGAAACCAAGTGAAAGAAGTGCCTTTCCTTCTTCTTGAAATGGGTCAGAGTGGAATCTCTTAACTCTCCTTGTGTGGGGAGAGTTGATTCGCTGAACCTCCTCTGAAGTTTCACCGTCACCCTAAATAAGTGCACCTTTGTTGCAGGACTTTGCGTCACTACTGCTGAAGAATGATGGAAGACCCGCGTGATCTTCCCGGTGACTAGGGTGTGTCTCTCAACACCAAAATCAACCAACTGGTGTCTTCCTCCTGGAATCCATTGAACTATCTCTTCTGAGATGTGCCTTACTTCTTACTGACAAGTCATAATCTGCATAATGCCCAATTAGGTCACTGACCCTTCTCTTATAGCTTTCCCAATCCCTAATTCACTGCTGAAACCCTAATTTACTGTTGACTTCTAATTTCAACTTGTCTATTCTATTTTTATCTCTTAATGATTTAAAAGAGATTTTACCCACTTTTACCTCAATGTCACTTTCTGAACATAACACCTTCGACTGGAGTGACCTCTAGTAGCCCTGTTTACCCTTTTTTCTAGCCCTGGCTATAGTCTAACGGGGCTTTTTAGACTAATAATCCTCCTCTCTGGAGCTCCTATTTGGAAAGGGACATTACAGTGCCCCCTTCCTGAAATTGTTTGTCTTCAAGCAATACCAATCTAGGGTGCTGCAACACCTGCTCGCTTTTCCACGTAGCGCCCTCTATTGAAATCCCTCTCCATCTGATCAAACACTATCTGATGACACTGCTCCTCAGTTTCCGCTCCTGGAACTCCAAAACCTCCTCCAGAACCAACTCCAACTGTCCCTCCTCATCCAAGGGGGGAAGCTCCTCTGATGTGCTAATGAATTGTCCCATTGCCTTTTTGAGGCAATATACATGGAACACATTATGAATATTTCTCCCCTATGGAATATCTAGCTCATAAGAAACCTCGCCTACTCGACACATGATCCTATAAGGCCCATAAAATCTGGGCTTGAGCTTCTCGGCCCCACTCTTCTTCAAAGATGACTGTCTGTAGGGTTGGAGTCTCAAGAAAACCAAATCCCCAACTTCAAAGCTGCACTCTGTCCTGTGCCTGTCCGCAGTCATCTTTTGTTGGTTTTGTGCCATCTATAGGTTCTCTTTCAACAACTTGAGAATCTCCTGACTCTCTACGATACAATCCTTGGCCTTGGGAGCCCTTCTCTCCCCGAAAACCAAGTCTACCAAAGTGGGAGCATCATATCCATACAATGATCAAAAGGGTGTCATACCAATAGACATGTGGAAAGTGGTGTTGTAGCAATGCTCTTCTAAATGAAGCCACCTTACCCATGCTCTCTGCTGTCCACCTACATAGTTCTTCAAATATCTTTCAACCCACTTGTTGAAAATCTTGGTCTGCCCATCTGCTTGAGGGTGATAGCTGGTGTTGGGAGTCAGCTCTGTCCCTACCAACCAAAACAACTCTCTCCAGAAATTCCCTATGAATCGACTGTCCCGATCATTGATGATGTTCCTCGGTAACCCATGAAGACTGAAGACCTCCTTGAAGAATAGCTCGGCTACTTGAACTGTGTTGTACTCTTTTGGTATGGAATATAGGTGAGAAAACTTGGTCAATCTATCGACTACTACATAGATACAATCCTTACCTTGGACCTTGGGTAGGCCTGTGATGAAGTCCATCGATATACTCTCCCATTTCTACTCTGGAATTGGGAGTGGCTAAAGTAGACCTGTTGGAAGAGAATTCTTTGAATTGTTCTGCTGGAAAGTCACACTCTCACTGACAAGTCTCATAACATTTTTTTTTAGGCCCTTCCATGAGAACCTCTCCTTGATCTGTCTGTAGGTTTTGAAAAATCCTTGATGGCCTGCTAGCAGTGAATCATGAACTGCTGTGAGGATCTTATTCTTGAGCCCCAAATCTAGTACCAAGTAGACTCTGTCCTTGTATAATATGACATCGTCAATGATCCTATACCTGTCATCCTGTATCTTCCCATCTATAATCTCACAAACAAACTTGTTCTTGGAATATTCCACTAACAAGTGGGATTTCCAATTTGTCGAAATCTCCATCAAAGAACATGCCACAGGTTTCCTCAATAGTGCATCTGCCACACTGTTCTTCTTCCCCTTGACATACTCTATGTCGAAGTCGAATGCCTGTACGTTCATCACCCATTTCTGTTGGTGCTCACCGAGGTCCTTCTACTCAAGAAAATACTTCAAGTTGTTGTGATCTGTCTTGACCATGAATTTTTTGCCCACCAAATATTGTCTGAATTTGGTTAAGGTATGCATGATTTCCAACATTTCCTTGTCATAAATGGAGTAAAACCTCTCAGGTCGACTGATCTTCCTACTCTCGAATACAATGGGGTGTCCTCCTTGCATCAAAACTGCCCTGATACCCTCATCAGATGTGTCACACTCTAGTACAAATCGCAAGGTGAAATCTGGTAATGCCAACACTGGATAGGTGCCCATGACTTCCTTCATGTGGTCAAAGGATTTAAGTGACTCCTCGGTCTAGATGAAAGCCCCATGCTTCGTAATATCCATCAACAATGATCCAAGCGAAGAAAAACCCCGGATGAACTGTCTGTAATAGTTACACAACCCGAACAAACTCCTCAACTCTGTCACGTTCCTGGGCATCGGCCAATCCAGAATGACCCCGATCTTCTCCTGGTGGACTCGTACCCCCTGTTCACTGATGATGTGGCCCAAGTAAATAAAATCTATCATACCGAACTCACACTTAGAATATTTGGCATATAATTATTGTGTCTCCAGGATGCTCAATACCTCATCCAGGTGCTTCATATGCTGCTGCCACGTCTTGCTATAGACCAAGATGTCGTCGAAGAAAATCAAGACTGATTTCCTCAGCTGATCCCTGAATATGTGGTTCATGCAAGACTAAAATGTAGCAGGTGCATTGGTTAGCCCAAATGGCATAACCAGGAACTTGAAATGTTCAAAGTGACATCAAAATGCTATCTTGTTTATGTCTTGTTCTCAGATGCTGATCTGATGATAGCTAGAGCATAAATCAATCTTTGAGAAGAAAACTGCCCCATGCAATTCATCCATTAATTCGTCAATGCACGAGATAGGATACCGGTTCTTGATGGTCTTCTTGTTCAAGGCCCGGTAATCAATGCACATCCTCATAGTGACATCCTTCTTCATAACTAAGACAACTGAAGAAGCGAATGGGTTGCTGCTTGGTCTGATGTGTCCCATCGCTAGAAATTACTTGATTTCCTTCTCTATCTCATCCTTGAACCTCCTAGGATGATGATAGTGGGGTGTGATCATAGGTTTGGCCCCCTCCTCCAACTCAATGGTGTGATCAAACCCCCTGTCAGGTGGTCTCCTTGGTGGAATCGACCCAAAAACTTGCTGATGTCATCCCAACAAATTCTTGATCTCTATGTGATATTGTTGTCATCCCTTTGAATCCTTCTGCATAGTGATCAAGCAATATGTGACATATGCTACCTCCCCATGTATGAATATCCTTTCCATCCTCTTGGCTAAAACTGTCCTGGGTGCTCCTTTCGACATACCTCTCAGAACAACCTTCTTCCCATAATGGTCTTTGAACCCCATCTCCAAGGTTTGGTAATTGGCGGTGATTTTTCCTGAGGTAATCATCCATTGAACTCCCAACACCACATCTGTGTCAGATAGGTCAAATACATAAAATGTGTCTCTCACTGTGTATTTGCCTAACTTTATCTCCAAGTCTGGAACTCTATCTATACATTCCATTGTGTGGCCATCCGCTACTGCAACATCAAACCCCTCAAACGCCTCTATATGAAGTGCCTGTCTCGATACCAATGAAGTGTCAATGAAGTTGTGGGTGCCCCCACCATCTATCATGGTGATTTCTCATTTCCCCTGAATATTCCCTCTGATCCAGAGGGTATCATACCTGGGAACACCAGAAAGGGTCACTACAACTCCTCCCTTTGCTGGTTTTCATCTGTTAGCCTGCTCAGATAGTTGTGGAACTACCGAAGGGTTGGCTCCTGTCGGTGTCGATGGTTTACGGGGAGGGTGCTCCTCTGTCTGTGCTAACTCCTCCTCTAATCTAGTGGATCCACTGTCGTGCTCCTCCTCC
Source organism: Picea engelmannii (assembly GCA_009831015.1). NCBI lineage: Eukaryota > Viridiplantae > Streptophyta > Pinopsida > Pinales > Pinaceae > Picea > Picea engelmannii. Next base: position 44,190 of record ML819320.1, read on the forward strand.
TCACTATCCACACTGTCTGCTGCCACCTCAATATAATGAATCTCTCCCTTGCCCATGCACCTGTGACCTGGGACCCAAGGGTCTCTGTAGTTGAATCAAAGCTTCTTCTTCATAATCTCTTGCCTCATCTCATCATACAACTTCTCCTTTCCCTTCCATTATTTATGAAATGGCTTCCTGTCTCAATCCTTCTGGGGTAGGAAGGGTTTGGAAAAGGGTTTAGTCTTTGGCACCGAGTCTACCAAATATCGAGTGCATAGGATGGAATCCTTGTAATGTGGGCGACCTGTATGAATTCACCCATCCTCTCAAAGGCTCTGTGAATAGAATGATCAACCTAGGCTCTGATATATCTGTCACTGCCATGGATACCCATTGAAACTCCATGATGAACACCTCTGCTGTGCCAGTTTGTCTCAACTGGACTAGATCCCTGAAGTGGATCTTGGGATCCCTCCTGTCAAACCTGTCCATGAGTATCTCTGTGAAATCCCTATAGGAGATGATGTGACTGTGACCTAATGTCACCAATACATGGTGCCACCATTCGTGTGCCTCACCCTCCAAGTGTAAGGTAGCAAAACTGATGGCCTCTGTCGTATTCATCTGGTTGATCTTGTAGTATGTGTCTAACTTATCTACCCAAGATTTGGTGGTGCATTTGGATGATCCCTCGAAAGAAGGTATGGTGAGATTACCAACTTTCCAGATGCAATCAATGTTATGCCCCTAATACTGTTGTGGTCCTCCTCTCTGTGGCTCTCTTGGGTGGTTCCTGAGTCTAAGTCCACAATACTCAACTAGGGCAATGTCCTGATGGAAGTCACAACCCAATGCTGCATACTCCCTCCTATACTCTCCAATTTCCTCCGCATGAGTGGGCGGCCTATGTGCCATCGGTAGCTGTGCTGCTATTAGGGGTGCTCTCTGGAAACTGGGAAACAAAGGTCTAGGAATTCTTCTCGAAGGGGTGTATGCGTGAGTAGGATACTGGGGTCTACTGCCTGCCCCCGAGTTCCTCTGTGCTACATGTGGGGATTGTGTGTCTAGGGTGCCCACTATAGCTAATATATCAACCACTTGTGCCAAGGAATGAGTGATGGCCCGTTGAATAGCTACTATATCGTGGATAACCTTCATGAAGGTTGCCTTTGGATCCATGGGGGTCTTACCACTACCCTCTGGTCACTCACATTTATTTCCTAGCGTCCTTTCTTCCTCACGCTCATCCTCACGCTCTGCTTCCCTTATTACCTCTTCCTCTTCCTATGAGCTGGGATGCAAAAGAGTAAAGTCAGGCCTCGGCCCTCTTTACTTGCGCCTATCATAAGTGACATATTTGTCCCCTTTGTGCTCATGACCATCTGGGTCTTCTGCTGCACTCATCGTCTTTAGTCATAGGCTGGTAGGACTAAATCTCTGATACCACTGTAATGTTTCTGACTTGGCTAGTCTAGGAAACACTGTTAATGTGTGTAGGATTAGTTGTTTACAACAGACAAATGAGCATTCAAATAATAATAATGGTGACAAAAGACGAAAAAATCATATTATGAAATCTCCTTGGAGTACAAATGTCGAATACAATTGAATCACAATGAATTGCTTGGCTAGATCGAGGATAAAAGGGATCTTCGCCAGAATACAAAAGTAACTAAATGATGCACCTCTCCCTCTTGGGGAAAATGCTCCCTAGTGATTCCACCGTCGAAACCGGATGAGAAACTAGGCGAAAGATGCACCTTGCCTTCTTTTCGAAATGGGTCGGAGTGGAATCTATGAACTCTCCCTATGTGGGGCGAGTTGATTTGCTGAACCTCCTTCGAAGCTGCGCCCTCACCCTGAATAAGTGCACCTTTGCTGTGGGACCCTGCGTCACTGCTACTGAAGAATGATGGAAGACCTGTGTGATATTCCCGGTGACTAGGGTGTGTCTCTCAACACCGAAATCAACCAACTGGTGTCTTCCTCCTGGAATCCACTGAACTAGCTCTCCTGAGAGGCACCTTACTTCTTACTGACAAGTCATAATCTGCATAATGCCCAATTAGGTCACTGACCCTTCTCTTAGAGCTTTCCCAATCCCTAATTCACTGTTGAAACCCTAATTTACTGTTGACTTCTAATTTCAACTTGTTTGTTCTATTTTTATCTCTTAATGATTTAAAATCACTTTTACCCACTTTTAGCTCAATGTCACTTTCCAAACATAACACCTTCAAATGGAGTGACCTCTAGTAGCCATGTTTATGCCTTTTTCTCGCCTTGGCTATAGTCTAATGAGGCAGCTTAGACTAATAAGCCTCCTCTCTAGAGCTCCTATTTGGAAAGGGACATTACATACATGTGCACCGAGCTTCACAGGAAATACACAGGATAACTCAAGTATAACTGCAGGTTCCAACGATGCGTGCCTGTTTAGTGGTCGATAATGGAGGTCATGGCTCATTGAATGAGTGTGTGCATGCCTAGGAAGAATGGTCAGAATATCCCCAAAACAATCAGACTTCTCACTTATAATTGCATGTGCCTAAGCTAACACATGGCCCTTATGAAGCGTGTTCCTCTCCACTTGGAAGTTTGTTCCTCTACCCAAAGGAACTTAGAGTAATTGGGTTTATTTCCCAAACCTTAATCTTTTAAGGAATTAATAATATAATATTATTCCCTTATAGGGAAGCCCTCTAGCTTAGCCCCCTTTCCTAGACTCTTAGCCCCTTCCCTTCCCTACCTAATGGAGCTTAGTCCCCCATTCTCTTTTATCGTGGTTGGTCTACACACAGTGATGTATTTATATTAAATATATGCGTATTTACACATATACAATAATAGGCTCACTGGCCTTTGCATCTAGGCTCTCTGGCCTAATCATCAGATAATCCTCCTAGCTTATTATAACTCGGCTCACCAACCTATCAAACATGTTTACAATTCATAATTACAACTGGGGCTCTACCTGGGGATATTACAACTAATATTTTAGTTTGGTCAAAACATATTGGGTGTTTGGATTTAAAGGAGTGTTCGACAATAGTTTAATTAGAAATACGATCATGTCTAGTGTTAGGAATATTCTCTTTAAGATGAGTTTTAAAGGATCTATCAGTTTGTTCTATGTATGATTTTCCACATGAGCAAGGAATTTTGTAAACTTCTAGTCCAAGCATCGGGTTAGATTTATCCTTGACAATTCTAAATAACTCTTTGAGGGTTTTACATGGTTTAAACAAGGTTTTGATATTCTATTTAGCCATTTTTTTAAAATATTATCAATAGTCCTCTGGATATAGGGAAGAGAAAAAAGAGCAAGAGGTGGGAAAGAGGAAGAAGAGTTTTTTCAATTTCAAATTTGTCGACGGTTGAATCTATGAGTTCGAAATGACAACCTCATGAGGATATTAGTCTCCCTTCAGTTTTAGAGAGGTTGTTCTGCTCTTTGGCTAAAAGATATATCTTTGAATATCTTGGAGTAGGGAGAGTGTTAGGCAACAAACCCCAAATATTTATTGGTTGATATTATGAAATAAAATGGTTCTTCAACAACTTGAATACAATCTTTATGTGCAACAAAATTCTTTTTACAATAATAAATGATTGGAGGAGGGCTTCAGCATTAGAATTAAATTATGATCAACATCACACACAATATTTTTAATCATATATAAATGCATCCATATCTTCTTCATAAGAAACAAGAGAGAATTATTTGATCATCTTAAAGAATTTTTACAGAGTACTGCAATTAGTAAGAAAGAGAAATTGATAGGTCAACCTCAAATATCTTATACTTAAAACTCAAAGTTACAAGATACAATTAAGATCAACCCCGAAGCAATTATTTGAGGAGTTTATTCATGATAAATTTTCTTCATTACCAAAGATTTGACATCCGTGTATGTGGCTGGAAATACTCCATGATCATACAAGAAAAGTCTATAGAAGAATACAAGAAAAATACTCAACAACTAAACCTTGTGCCCAACTCTGAGACTCAAGCATAAAGCTATGAGAAATGGTGTAGAAGAATAGAAAGAGTGGAGAAGGTGGAGATCTATTTTCATTGATCAAAATCTTGGCTATACATTCATGGTTGTACACTCTTCTTCCTCTGATATTCTGCCCCGACCCTCTGACAATTATCATTATTGGAGCCTTTGATGAAGCCTCTCTTCTCTTTTTAAGATGAGATTTTCTAACTACTTGAGTAGTTAGGGTTTCTCCCTTCTAGAAATTCCCATGCACGTTTCTTCTTGAAATATTCTCTTTAATTACTGCCTCATTAAGTCCTCCTTAATGAAATTATTTCATTAGTATATACATATCTAAAACAAGTCCCTTTTCTTTTTTAATAAAAGTTTATAAGTAGACTTTTATTTTCACAATTTAATTAATTTCCCATTTAAAATAGGAGGATTGTGTTTTAATTTTTTGGGAATGATAATCAAATTTTTAGCCATGAAAATCACTTCTGCTTCATTTTCTTATCTTTCCAATGATATAAATTTTGTGCAAATCCGTCGCTCGGATCTCAAGATATGAGATCATGAAGTTCAATTGTCACACACACTCATTAAAAATGAAGCTGAATGATATCTTAATTTCTGAGAAAAATGTATCAAGTTTCAACACTTGAAACCTGTACCACCATCTTTTACTTCGAAATAACTTTCCAACAATATAAATTTTGCTGCAAATGGAGGTCAGGAGCTCAATATATAGCCTTTGCAAGATCATGACTCAACCATCGTCGATAAAGTTTGATGGGGAAATGTGGGCGCTTGATTTAATTTCAACCTCTTTTGTTGAATTTCTACTTTTATTCATTATTCTTATCCCACATGTATGAGAATAAAAGAGTCTCGGTGGTATATAATGTTAAGTGTAACATACACTTGACAAGAAATAAAGAAGAGAGGATATTATGGAGCTTGGAGGATTCAACCCTTGAAAAATTGTTGAATATAATAATAATTTTGCATGCCCAGTCAACCACCAATCTACCTAGTTAGCAATAATGAATCACCCAACCAAATGTTGCCACATGTCATCACTCGGTAGGCTAACAATCTTCCAATAAGAATCCACCATATGTCATCCAATAAAATCACACCATGTATCACTTCTTGTATGTCGCCATGTGTCTCCATTAATTAGTTTCCATGTGGCACCATCTATTAACTGCCATGTGGATGTATCTCATTTGTTAATAAAGTTCCATGTGTCACTTGGAGATGTTACTCATAGAACTTAGTACAAGAGACATTTTATTAAAATAATAAGGCAAGTTAACTGAAGTGGAGAGGATAGGAGAATCAAACACCTAATATATGAAAGAAATATCATATCACCAACTCGGGAACCTGTGAACCCATGATAACTTATATATTTGGCTAAGTGTTGGAGGAGTTACATAGTAAAGAGTTGTAAAAATAGTTGTGTTCATTATGAAGGTGGCCGAAGTCAAAGTGCATTTTGAGGGTAGGGGAGATAAAACATACTCTTAAGAAATATCACCAACCCTCGGTAAGCCATAGTAAATAAGACTAAGTCTGGAAAGTATATAATGAATCACGTGAAATATGGAAAATAAAAATAAATACATGAAATTTGGGAAGGAAAAAGGGAAAAGGAAAGAAATGGAAAGTGAAAATAAAAAGAAATGGGAAAATAAAGAAAAAAGGAAACGAATGTGAACATGGAAAGGAATAAGAAAAAAGACTAAGTATAAAATGAGAGAATGAATAGAGGTGAAGGTAAAGGAGAGGAGAGGAGAACATGACACTTAGAAAATTTTTCAAATCTCTTCTTGTAATATGTCCATTGGACTTCTAGATAGAGGTATTCATATATTGGTAGTGGAGACTCGGATTTTGATTCCACGAAATGCATGAAGAATTTGATACCGAGGGCTATCCAATGAACATATAATAGTTCAAAAATATTCATCTTCCGATATCATAGCTTGTATGAATCCAAGAGAGGGAAAATATAGATGAAAAATTTTTGGTCAACAACTGGCCACAACTGCGGGATAGTGACCCCCTATGGGTTGCTGAGAACACCAGAATCTCAAGACCAACTACCTTCTTCATTGGGATATGGAGTCATCTTCAAAATGAACTCTTGTAATTTTTCTTCTTTCATGGAGTTATCTTCAAAATTCAATATAAAGACTGCCTTATTGTGCAAAACTTGAACTGAGAAATAAACTATGTGAAAAAATATCTACCTACCCTATCCTACTTGAAGGAAAGAGACAATTTTAGGTGTAGGTAGATTTCCAATGGATCCATTCGAGCATCCAATTGATTTGTGAAATGAGCTCCAACAACAAGAAAATGATTGGGGCTGCTACCAATAAATCAAGGGCATGACAATTAGGAGCATTCCCAAAGTGTACCCCAATGGGATCGAGCAATGTGTGAATAAGACTTTCTTGCATTGGCAGGCTGGCAATGCTTTTGAACCAATATTCAACATAATATACTCTTGGCTTCCCAAGAGTGCTTCTATATTCAGTCAAATAAGAAATTTCTTTCTTGAAAGCATTTTCTTTTTCTTCTTTCTCCACATTCAAGATTCTTGTTTCACTAGCGATGTCTTGGAAATGTTTTTCTTCTATGTAATGGCTACCTTCTTTGTTCTCAAAATTGTTTTCTTCCACCAATTATTCTATATTTTGGCTGAATTCTTCTTTCATAATTGGTGGAGATTATTTAATTTCTTCCTCATATGGAGTATATGAGAGGATGATATATTTTTCTTGGTATTTGGAATTCGTTCCTTCTATTAACATATAATATTGATCATGTTCTCCAAGGATTATGTCATACCATCAACTAACAACCTCCTCGAAGTGTGCAAGCTATATTTGAGTTGGCACTGCGAACTATTTAAGGAAGAGGATTGGAGGTTAGGAAGCTTGCAGGCATCTGAGTGCAAATATGAAATTACCAGCATCAACCTCATAGCCATCGGGTACTCCATGATATTTTTTGTCTTGTTTGGAGGTTAGGAAGGGTTTGGATACTTGATTCTCCTTTGGCGCTGCAAACTAGCTCAGGTGCTGAGAATTGAGATAGGCGCTACGAAATGTGCTACAAAATGTGTCGCAGAAACTCTGTTCTAAGACTGTTGAACTGGTATTTTTGACCAGTTGACTTCCAGGAAGATTTTCGAGTGAACCAGAATGAATTTTAAAAATCAAAAAGAGGTTATTGTCAATCACGGACCCAAGAACATTAATCTCTTTCATTTTTCTCACATGTGTCATGGATTTGGATATTCAAAGGAATATTTGAGCCCTATTTTTTCAGTTTTCACGATTTTCTGTTTGAGACATGTTTTTGCGACACATATTGCGGCCAAATGGAGATGAATTTCAAGAATCTGAGAGAGGTTTTTATTTAGAATGAACTTATATACAAAAACCGTTCTCATATTTTACACATATGTTATATTTTGATAATTACAAATGTCATTTTGAAGCCTAGTTTTCAGAATTTCGCCTCCTGTTAAGCAGGAAGTCAGTTAAAACGTGTCATTTTCTGTTTGTAGTTGTTTCTATTTTGGGAAAGGGGTTGGATTTCGAATTATTGATCTGGAAATGACCTATATTGCTATATATTCATTGTACAAGAGTAGAGGGGGGTTAGAATGAGCTAAGAAAGGGCTTTAGTAACATAAATGACTGTATATGTCAGTTTGTAAGATGGAGGGGCTAAGGGATGTAATCTATGATGTTATTGAAGATTCATTAGAGCCATTATATAAGATTGTATTCTATGTTTTCTCTTATGTTCTTCTTCTTGTTTGATGTCTTATATTTGATTTATGGATTCCTGAAGAAACAAAAGATCTGTTGTAAACTTGCCTATTTTTCATTGTTTATTGTTCAAACACATTTAAATTTTCTTTGCAAAGAAGATATTTGCTTAGTGAATGTTCTTTATTTTCATCATTAAACAAATCCTTTGTCTGATAGGAAACTTCAATGCCTTCAATGAGAAGAATACTTATGACCCCATTGCCCAATGGTCCATCACTGATTTGCAGTGACCTATGTTATTTTCCCCTTTCTTTAAAGTCTTGTTGATCCCTGATTTTAAAACCCAATATAAATCAATTTGTATGTTACCAAGCTTGCACCCATTTGCAGTCTGGGGGTGACTCTTGGAGTGCTAACGTTATGGCGCCGTTTCTGGGGAATGAAGTGTGAAGCAAGATTCCTTGAGAGAACGACATAGATCCAACTCTTGATGGTAGACAAGAGAGGGACACATAAATTGACTGTAATTATCTACTTGGCGAATCCACCATCAAGGACTCCACTGGAGGAAGGATCTTTCTGACATAAAAATGAAAATATGGATGGGAAAATCCAAGTATCATTTCATGAGCTTTCTTCATAAACTCTTATTTTTATTTATCAACTCATTTCTCTCTTTCCCTTTACATATCAAAAAGATTATTCTTTGCTTTGTTTACTCTGATGATCATCAACCATCATTTGTATATCCCTCATTGGAAGAGGATGATTTCCATTCTGCCTGTGTTGTAGATGTGGATAATATCTCCTAACCTTGGCCTTTTCACAAGGATTATGTATGTATTCAAGTCCTTCCTGAAATTGATCAGCCTTGTAATCGTGAGCATGATGAAACTGATTTATCTCCTTCTTAGATCTTATCACCTACTACCATCACTGCTGAGCTTTGTAACCAGTTTGTTAAGCCTCATTTTCATCCCACAAATTTTTAGTCTAGAGTCAGGCATAAGATGTTTAAACCTCTCAAGCTGCCATCTCACCTCTATCATTATCCTCCCAACTTTGTTGAGTATCTTCTCTGGTTTACTGGAGAGGATCATGTTACAACTGAGAAACATTTGGAATCCTTTGAGAACTTTGTTGATAATATGGAAATTATGCATGAAGATGTTATCATGAGATTATTTTCAAAATTTTTGGTTCATGAGGTTTCTTTATGGTTTAGAGATATGGAAGCTGGTTCATTTAGTTCATGGCTTGAATTTTATTATGCTTTTTCAAAGTATGGGGGTGAGAACAAGTCCGTTGATAAATACCTCGTTGATTGTTATGTTTTGAGGAGAGGGGAGGAAGAAGCTCTGGCTACTTTCAAAAGGAGGTTTTACAATGTTTATTATAACATGGCATTGGATATCCAACCTTCTGAGACTGCTGCCATGGTGTATTATGTAATAGCTCAACATTCAGATCTTGTCTTTCTCGGGAGAGAAAGGAAATATTCATCATTAAGACAATTTTTTGAGGATGCTGAAGAAGTTGAGGAGAACATCCTCGCTTGCAGAAGGATTCGAGATCAAGCTTTCTTTAAAAATCTACATGCACATGAACAACAAGAAGACCATGAGTATATTTCATATTTGGAACAACATTCTTCAAAGTTTTAATATTTCTCCATGGACAGGGATGTACATTATGTTTATGATCTATTTGCAAATATTTTTGAGTATGCATTTCAGGATGATTGTATGGATAATGTAACACCCTGTTTCCCCCAGTCTGTAAAATAACTATATTAGCCAAGAACTATGGCAAACTCAAAGATGTGAATGTTTGATTTGACGAACCTTTGTATAAAAGGTCGATGAATGTAAATTATGTTGTGAATATGTGTTGCATGACTGCTGGGAGGGGGATGTGCTAAAATAAACCACGATGGATAATGAGAGGTGGTGGAAGGGACCTGGAATGGTTGCGTTAACTTCCACCGAGCCAGTACCATACTGGTTTTTACTTGCTCAAAGACCAAAGCAATTCTCTGACCCTGGAATGTATTTCCCATCAGATTGGTAGGTGGGGAGGCTCCTCAAGAGTTAATGAGGGGATGGGGGTGAACCACCCATCTGTAAAATCTCTCAAACCTGACCACGTATGGGGAAATTCGTGCCACACGCAATCTTGCAGAGAAAAAGGCAAGAGAGGAAGTGTGGTAAAGGGTAGAGAGAGAGTGCGCACGACAGGGATCGCAGAAGAGAATTGGAGAAACTCTGGAAACAAAGGGAGTTCTGAGCATAAGAGAAGGAGAGTAACCTTCATCCTGGATTATTTTTCTATATCAGGAGAAGGAGAGTAACCTTCATCCTTGAATTTCGTTGAGTTGGAAGTAGGATATTGAATCTCAAAGCATCGTGGTCTAGCTCGGTGGTGGCTAGTGGTAAATCCGTTTGGAGTCACTGAGCCTACAGTTGGGTGGAAATAAGCACCCCTCTCAACAGTTGCATCACGCCTGGTGGATCTGATAAGTGTTTTATGCCTTGTATTTTGAATTGAATATCATGAATACATGCTCATGTTTATATGCCCATAATGATTTCTGTGTGGAATGATTGCCTAGTGTTTTAGACTGAAAATAACAGATGCATGTGTATACTTACATGCCATAGTTGGTTTCTGTACAAATGATTAAGTCTGGGGCATGAGTTCACTCCACTGAGAATCATCTTGTTTTCTTGATTCTCGTAATATTCTGGGAAGGCTCCTCGAGAGTACTCTTCCCTGGGAATTACCCCATAAACCTTGGAACCGTACCGAACATTTACCCAGAGACTCGACTAAGATCAGGGACAATTGCCCAAGAACCGTCTGAAGGTTCATGCGATCTGGGTCTGGAAGCCTTATGCAATAAAGAGTAGCCCTCTAAGGTCTCAGAGTCGTGGGAGTTTGAAGCTCTGAGAGGTTGAATTTCGTGGTTCAAGCTCAGAAAGGATAGCGAGTCCAATCATTGAAAGAGAATACCCCATCGTTTGGTAGACGAACGGTCGGAATCCTTTCGGAAATACCCCAGATCTGTCAAGACCAATGGATCTAGAGGAGGAGTGCAGGTGTTAACACCTCGGCCCTTTCAGCCTTCGCAAGTAGCGATGGAATCCAGGACCGTATATCGAAGGATCTGTCAGAGCTCTATTGACCATCGATCTTAACCTTTGCATAGGCAGGAGAGTGGACTCGACAACGTCCTGAAAGTATCTAAGTATTCATAACTTTCCATCGGCACAGGACGCGTGGCAGTTGGGTAGCATTTCACTGACTCGCGACTTGGAGTGGTCAAGGGTAGGACTGCACGAACTCACGATTCGTGAAATCATGACATGATCGTGGTCGTTGGATCCAATCCATGGGAGAATCATTGGATCAGAACCTCTGCGTGGTATCGCGTATTGGGGGTTCAAAGGTTGAAATAATTTCTTTTCAACTGTAGAAGTCATGAAGTGCTAAGCATCGAGGGCTCGTGGGAACACGTGGCACATCTGTTAGATGGGGACCACATGGTTGATAGGTGGCATGAAAACAAGCACCCAGAGAAAGGTGGAAGCAGGTGACAGGTGGTGGACACATGTCGCTTGGGAAAGAGTCAACCCATTGTTGACTTATCGTGTTTCGGGGATTCACAAAGGAGGAGTACAAGGGCTCAACACTCCAACTCGTGAAGTCGCGAGATGGGAGTAGTGCTAGTGTTTAGCCTAGCCTACAGTTATATGTAGCAGGCGCTAGTGAGGAGCGAGCCATACCCGTATCGTGTTTCAGGGATTCGCAAAGGAGGAGTATGAGGGCTCAACACTCCAACTCGCGAAGTCGCGAGATGCGAGTAGTGCTAGTGTTTAGCCTAGCCTACGATTATATGTAGTAGGTGCCAGTGAGGAGCGAGCCATACCCGTATCGCATTTCAGGTATCGACGTTTGGAGAAAGAGGAGTCGAGAGCCTTGACTCTCTAACTCACGAGTTGTGAAAGGTGCTTGCGCTAAGGCCAGGTTGTGGTCACTTGGAGGAGGATAAGGGGAGGGATGGTCTGTGCTAGGCCCCGTAGAAATTCACGAATTCTGTCCCTCGAAGAAAAGACAAAAAAAATAAAAATTAGTCGTTGTAGTGGGTGTGTGACAAATTGGTATCAGAGCATGGTTACAACACTTGGCCTGCTTGGGCTCATGAATGAGTTGCGCATAAACTCCATTTGAAGTACTCTTAAAAGGAGTAACCCTCTATCTTAACCCCCTTTATCAAAAGTCAAAGTTAGGAATGAAAATTCCTATTGTGTGTATGCATTTGAAAAAAATATGAATTATGCGCTGGTTATAAATGAATATAAATATTGACTAACAACAAGTGTTTTTCCTACACACAAGCGGACTATCAACCGCAGGGAACTGCAGACGCATAGAATGGTGACACACCACAAAGTGGGGGATGGATCCCACAATAGAGATGAAGAGTCTGACAAAAGGAGAGTGGTAGAGACCCCTCCAGATCTAGCTGAGACTGTGAGAAGCCTCATGGTCAAACTACAGAGCTGCAAGGCCGACAACGAGAGGTTGATAAAAGAGCAAGAGAAGAAAATGAAAATTAATCCAGTCTTGCTGCAGAGTTTACCAAACATACAAAGACAATTGTAGCATGGACATGACACCAGTCACGCAGACCAACGACAGAAAAAGAAAAGTTGAAGTCCACCTGAGATACGAAAACGTGGTCTTTTAAGTGGCCACACTGGGAAGAGCACCTCGAGAAAGGTCCACCCCAAAGATAAGGGACAAGTGCCAGACGATTTCTCTAGAAAGGAAACTGGCGACTCAGAGGGATCTTCTAGTAGCAGAACTAGTTCTTATTCCTGAAGAAAATGGAAGAAGCGAAAGCCTTCCAAAAGTCATAATCTCTAAGAATTCAAGAACGCCAAACCACCCTCTTTCGATGGTGAAATAAAGAAGGGGGAGGAAGTGGAGGCCTGGCTTCTTGGACTAAAGAAGTATTTCAAAGTCCATGACTTCTCAGAAAACTTGAAGGCCCGAGTAGCCACTTTCAACTTGAATGGAAAGGCTTCCATTTGGTGGGAAGACCTTAAGAATGTAAAAGGGATTCATGAAGAGGACCTATCTTGGGAAGGGTTTGAGAAATAATTCAGGAATAAGTATTTGTCGGAAAAGTATTTCGACGAAAAGACTAAAGAATTCTATGAACTCAAGCTAGGGCAACTCACCATAGAGGAATATGTCGGCAGATTCCTCGAGTTGTTGAGGTACGTACCCTATATAAAAGAAGAAAAGGCAAAGGTGCAACGATTCATCAGTGGACTACCTAAGGACTATCAGAACAAGATTGAGTTTGACAAGCCAAAGACTCTAGAAGACACTATCCGAAAGGCAAGATATTGTTATGAACAACTTGGGCATCAGATAGAACCTCTCGAAGGCTGGAAGCAGAAGAATAATTTTGGATTCCAGAAAAAAGGGGTTTAAATCCCCACGATTTAAAAAATATAAAAAGGACTCAAGGATGAGCTTCCCAACCTGAAGTGTACATCAGTAGAATTTCCCCTCTCAGAGCGGAAATAAACCTTCTGGATCTACCCCAGGAAATATTGATAACCCAAAGAGAGAACCCTTGAAATGTTGGGGTTGTGGAGAAGAACACCTACTGAGGGACTGCCCACACCGACAACAGAACAGTCGGAGAATTTACAATGTTCAAGAAGCTACCACCATCAATGAGGTGGCCAAGAGTGTGCCGCAAATTTATGCAGCCTTGGATAATAAACAAGCTGACCACCAAGCTTCAGTGGTGGAGATGGAAGGTATGATCACCAACCATCTAGTGTCTATTCTAATTGACCCTGGTTCAAATTTGAGTTATATAGCTTCTAAGGCTGTTGATAAGTGTAAATTATAGCCACATAAACATGCCAAGCCATGGTTGGTACAGTTAGCCACTGTCATCAAAAGAAAGGTAGCGGAGGTCATACTAGCTTGCCAATTCACTATGGGTGAATTCCCCACCCAAACAACCCTTAACATACTACCCCTAGGATCGTATGACCTGTTGATTGGTATGGATTGGCTAGCCACATATAAAGCCAGAATGGACTGTTACCATAAAACCTTAGAATGTGTATGTGAAGATGGAAGAAAAATAACCCTTCAAGAGATCCAAAAACCTGGCTCAGTGAGATGAATATCAACCCTTCAAATGAGAAAGTATTGCAGAAAGGGATGTCCACTATATGCGATACAGGTGTTGGAATCAGTTGAAGATGACAAACCAAGCCTCTAAGACCACCCCACACTAAGAGAATATAGAGATGTATTTCCGGAAGAGGTACCATATCTACCTCCGAGATGGGACATTGACTTCTCGATAGAACTTGCACCAAGAGTGGTGCCAGTGTCTAGGACACCCTACAGGATGAGCACACCCGAGCTAGTTGAGCTTAAATTACAACTAAAATAAATGATGTACAAAGGCTATATCTGGCCCAGTGTGTCTCCATGGGGAGCACCAGTCCTATTTATGAAAAAGAAAGACAGTACCCTCCGACTATGCATAGATTATAGACAACTCAATAAGGTAACCATAAATAATAAGTACCCCTTACCCAGGATCGATGACTTGTTTGATCAATTGGGAGGTGCTTCCATCTTCTCAAAGATTGACTTGAGATTTGTATACCATCAAGTCCGAATCAAGGGTGAAGACATCCACAAAACTGCCTTCAGGACGAGATATGGTCACTATGAGTTTGTGGTAGTACCATTTGGATTAACCAATGCCCCTGCCACTTTTATGTGCTTGATGAACAATGTGCTCA